>JAVQJF010049126.1:0-98281 GCA_036023855.1 Gadopsis marmoratus
TGCAGGAACAAAAATCAGCAATTTTTCAGCCTCTAACCCCGCCCCCCCCCCCCCCCCCCCCCCCCGGGTCACAGGTCTGCACAGGGGCAGGGAGGGGCAGCGGGGCCACTTCACCCTGGTGTGCCGAGACTCCGCTGGGGACCAGATGGCTCGAGGTGGAGAGCAGGTCCTGGTCAGCGTCGTCCACAAGGAGAAGAAAAGCTGGTGAGCGTCACAGAGCAGTCTGGCCCTGCTGTGTCGACATTTAAGCGTTCCATGAAAAATCTGGAAGGTTTCTGATTCACCAAGAAAGCGGTAACGGGCCCTCAGCCAGACAGCTCGGGGTCGTGTCTTGGAGCAAGGCGCCGATGGCTTTGTTTTCATGGGGCACGCTGCTTTTCACCGTCTGCCAATCGGCTGCTCGGAGCAGGTCAACAGGTGACTCTGCACCTGTGTGCTGTGCTGCGTTTGTCACTTTGGTTGGAGGAGCCACGCCCTCTATAGACCTCTCAAAAAAAATCGCACAAACAACATTTGAGTCACAGAGAAGACTCCCATGTGATCCGATTCTCACCGTCATCCCTTATCCACAGCGGCTTGCAGTTTCAACTCTCAGCCACGCCGAGGCGCCCTGCGTGTTCCACATACAGTCTATAATTTGATTGACGCATTATCAAGTCGCGGTGACTCACACCAGGTCTCCTGTGTTTGTCTCGATAGGACGAGGGTGTTGCTGAATAAACATCTCATTTGTCAACGCAGCCTCCGAGTTAATGCTGGTGTTGGTGGCTCGTCGCTTATCGACAGAAATGATTATCCGTTGCGTTTTCTCTGTGACATTCTAACGGTGTTAACAGGATGTGATTTGCTTTTCCTTCAGCGTGGTGGAGACGACGGTGGTGGACAACGACGATGGATCCTACAGCGTTTCATACACGCCTGAAGAGCCAGGAGCCCACTCGGTGTGGGTTTGTGTCAAAGCCCAACATGTCAAGGTGCGACGTGAAGCTCGAGGGGTCTGGTCACGACATAATATTGGAATTTTCTGTCAACGTCATCCTGACAAATGATCTCGATGTGGACAAAACAAATCAAACAGGCTGTTTATGAAAAGTCTGGGATGCGTGATGATTAAAACACCATTTGACGTCCCGAGTGGTGTTTATGTCGACCCAGACGCACCGGCTGACTGACTCTTCCGGTCTCCATCCTGCAGGGCTCTCCGTTCACTCTGAATGTGGAGAGGAAGCTGAGGCGCCACAGTGGGACGTTTCACTGCTGCTCCTTCTGCTCCAGCGGAGGAGCCAAAGAGGCTCGCTGTGGCTGCCCAGGAACCATGCCAGGTACGCAGAGGAGATCTTTTTAAAATGTCTGCTCAGGAGGACCGTTTTCCTACGGCGGCAGACAGACATGTGCAAACACACAAAGTCAAATACACAAAAGCCAAAACAAATGCAACAGCGGAGACATGCTGCAAATTTAAAAAAAAATGTGCTGCAGAAAGCCAAAACAAATACGGTAACAGCAAACACGCTGCAAATGCAGAAACGATGCAAAGACAAAATCGCACAACCACGAAGACGAATGCAACAGAAAAACGCTGCACATACAGTCAATAAAATGCAAGTCTCCAGGCCTCTAGGGGGAGAACTTCCGTTTTACTGACTGGATGTGCAGCGTTTGTGTTGTATTTGAGGGAAGGGGGCACAATTATCACAAACACGATTTCTCTCTCCGTTAAACCCAGCAAGTCCCCAAAAGTAGAAAAGGAAGAATGTACAGAAAATGTCGGCTTGATGATGGTTTACAACATTTTAAGATAATCTTAGGACAATGTTTTCCTGCAGGTGTAATGACTCGACTGTAGAAGTAACTTTCTGTCCACCTCTAGAGGAATTCTTTGTGTAGTCTCGCGACACTTTTTCGAGTCGAATGCTGAATGTGTTGACTGCTTGAGTGGTAAATTACAAAATGTGAGCTGCAATGTCTTGGAGAGTTGAGCACATCAAGACTGTTGCTTGTCTTTCTTTGTGTGTTTCCTCGTGTTAAACGTCTCTTATCCTATCAACATACTGACCTCGCATGTGATGTAAAACAACTCCCCGGGCTTCATATCATGAACACTCTCCCGCCGTGGAAGCACTTACACACCACCGAGTCGCTCCTGACCTCGTGTCTGTCTGTCTTCCTGCCTGTCAGGAGGATTTAAAGGTTGCGGCCACAGTCATAAAGGACACCCCGGGAAGCCCCACTGGTCTTGTTGTGGCAGCACCGTGGAGCAGTCGGAGTGTTTGCCTCCGAGCGCGTTGGCTGAGGTTTCCCCCCGGGGCCACCTGCGAACCGTGGAGCTCTGACGTGACACGGCGACGGCGCCACGGTGATGCAAGCTAATGAAGGACGACGGCATCGACCGAAAGGTCAGGGCGGCCGGGGAGCGAGCTTCAGGTTGTTGGTGTAAATCTTGTGCAGACGAGGAAAATGTCAGGCAGGGAAAGTGACGCTCTACGGAGACTGACTGAGGACATCAAAGTGGGCGTGTGTGCCCTCTCTGGTAACGGCAGCCGTCTCACCGTCGGAGACCAACGTGTAACACAAGCAGCTGAAGGCTCTGAATCTATGTGCCTTTGCCTCCAAGCTCTGCCTAGGAATATAATGAAATGTCAAATAGAAACATTGAGAATCGCCAGCCTTTCGAACATTTAATGCTTTTTGTATTTCGAATATCGTCCAGCCAAGGGAAATGTCTATTGAAATAAAGTGCCTCGAAAAAACAGTCGTTACTCTGCCTGATGAAGGTAGAGTAGCAAAGTAAGTAATGCTGAAGCCCGACAGATCAGGCGGACGTGGCAGGAAATAAGCTGCCGTACTGGAATTCCAGTGTTTTAGTTCACATCTTGTTCACAACTCTTTATATTCACATCTAAGGGAACCTTATCAAAATGCGCGTTTGCATAATAACAACAAGGACTTGTTCACGTCTGTCCTGAGTTATTTGATCATTCTTACCTAGTTAGTAAGGTAACGGGGAACAATCAATACCTAGTAACTACAATGCAGTGACTATAGTCCATTGATGAGTTATGTTTTGCTGCCTGATTGTTCATAATGTGAGACGTGTCCTCGTGCTCTGGGCTTCTGCTCTGTGAAGACTTCATGGATCAAACTCTCGTTGTTAATGAGGGGAAACGTTCGTCAAATCTGCGCAGGTTCATTAGCAACCCAACTCCACCGTGCCTTCTGGTGGAGAGGCCTTTATCTGGGAGACGCTGTGACCCGGGAGGTGCAGTCGGCCTCCTCTCAGAGTACAGATGGGTTCCTCTCCGGCGGCTGTGTCACCACACTGACTTGAAAGCACAAACCCGAAACTCCTAACGAGCCACTTGATGCCTCTTGTGTGTTCTCACCTTGAGTGTGAGTGTTTTTTTTTTTTGTTTTTTTTTTTACTTAGGATCTGCAGATTGTGAAGAAGAATAGTTAAATAGAACTATGCAAAAACTTGACATGAGGTCTAAGCATTCTGATTTGTGGTCCCAAGATCTTCAGAATGACACTGTGAGTATGTTTCCATTGCAAACTCACTGTATTACCCAGTGCCTATTTCTGCTTCACAACCTTTTACTGACGCATTTAAGCCTGTACAATCAAAATAAACACCCTTATTTCTCAGTTTTCATACTCTGCCTCATGCTTTGAGAGAACAGGTGCCTCTTGCTGATTTGCGATTGTGCTCGTCTGTAATAAAAGGTCACCTGACAAGCAGATGACAAAAATCCACAAAACTCAGATCTCGGATGTATTTTCTCTGTGGGCACACACTCGCAGAGCAAAACCAAAATGCATGCATGAAACCCTGAACGTCACCATTTCAAAAGCAGAATTTTAGTTTGTTTCTTTTACCCCATTTGCAAAGCATTTGAGCTGTTTCTTGGAGGGAAATTTCAAATTGAAAATGTCTTGTATCTGAGAGAGCAAGCAATTTATGCATTTCTTCCCAGAACACCTGGGAAAAATATATGGAATTTTAGATAGTTTTCGAAGAATGTGTACAAATGTGAATTTAATTTTTTACATTGAAGCCAAGTATTAACACACATTTTTACAAAAGGATGGCCTACAACTAATTTTCCTCCCGCCGTTATAACCCGTAGTCTCCAAAGAAATGTGCCACATTTTTCTATGAATATATAAATATAAACGTAAGAGATTTTGGTGAGTAAATCAAGCTGAAACTGTAAAACCACAGTGGCCAAAGATAGGATTTGGAAAGTGAGTTTCCCCAGTAGGTACTTCCACACTGACGCAAGGAAACTTAATCATACCGTCAGTGACTGCATGTTTGAAGCTTTGTACAACTTCATAATCCCGCTTTAAGCCACCAGGTGGCAGGGGACGGCTACGTTTAGCTCCTGCCTGCTCTTCCAGAACTAATGATCATGTCCCCTCTGCCTGTGACAACCTTTCTGCTGCTTGTTCCTACAAATCGTTCATAATCCGCCTGCTCAAACGCCGCCTTCGATCCGAGAGGCTCCTGATGAATACTGCGCTGCCTGCGAAAGATGCCTTCAGCAGTTTGAAGATCGACTCTCTCGATATGAATGTTTGATGAATGGGGACCTGTCCCACTAACACCCATCCGAGATCAGAGAGGAAGAAACGAGTGACTGACTGATGAGGCGACGCCGGGAGGAGATGGGTTACATCCAGGAAGTGGACACACACACCTACACACACACCTTCCATTAGGTGAGGGCAGGGCGTGGGTTAGAGATGATGGAGTGGTTCAAAACCTGCCTTTATTATTGATTTCTCACTCCCTCCTTTTGTTTTTACGGAAGTCAAACCAGCAGGAACTAAGCCTGCTAACGATGGCCGTGCTCTGCACGTGGCAGGATGCTCGGCTGTGAGCCCCAGAGAGGAGGCCTCACGCCAGACCTCATAAACCTCCTTCACCCGCCATTGAGCTCTCGGCTAATGTACCTTGTAATTGAGAGAACCAACGATCATGATACAATATTGTCTCACAGGCGAGAGGTCTTTTCTCATGTTTAATCTTTTACATTTGGTGCTTTTTATGCTTTCATGGTTCGCCTGTTCCGCGTATCCGGCGAGAGTTATGGAAACCCCAGCTGCAGGATAGCCTACATCTGGCGTTCGTCATCCTAACGGGCACAAGGAAGGAGTGCAAGAACCATTCATGTCTAATTATTATTATTATAATAATCAAAATAAGACCTTTTACTGAAGCACATGTGCGTTTATCATGCCTTTTCACATGTCAATATGTAGGTATATTTACCTACTTATACTGTATCATGATCCTTAAATCTTACAGACGTGTGAAATTTGATATTCCACATGTGAATTGTTATTTGTCCCTTTTTGTCTTGTGTCAACACTGAGCAAACAAGCAGGGGAACGCGATGTATGTTCATGGCACTTTTGAGAACAGAAGTTAAGAGGAGCGCCTCGCAGGAGGAGGAGGAAATAAAAGAGACAATGAATATAAAATAAATGAAACATAAATCAAGGAGATAACGTGAACAAACAACCCTATATTAAGTTATAAGTTATAAAGACCCTAAAAACAGAGGGGTCTTTAAAAGGTCTTTGGCTGTCTGAGACTTTGCATTAGGCTGCCTCAAAGCTCAAAGCACAAAGTTTTCCTTTAGATTTCAGTCTTGACCTTGAAACACCCAGACGACCTGAGGCTCCTCTCATTGCTCAGAGGAGCAAAGAGCCAAAAGAGAGAAGTCGCAGTGTGGGATTCTTGTTTACCTTGTGTTGCCGCAGAGGTCTGGGCCAGTTGGCGACGAGGTGGGGGAGACGTGATGTGATGAGCAGGGATGACTTTCAACACAAGGGGTCCGATTTTTGCAGCGATCCGTTGTTGCAAAAAAGCACGACTGAACCGCTACTTAGGCTGAGTTTGCATTTTTTGTTTGGGGGGAGGCAGTTTAAGATGTGTGTAAGACTTCAGGAATTAAACAGAAAAGTGATGATTTTGTTTTGGGTTGGTTTTTTTTTTGCAGAGTTTGTGTGCAAGTGACATATAGTCAGAGAAGTGGATCAGGTTGGGCCTTTAATTCGCTGCTGATGTCACCAATTGCAGGCTGACACGGTGCATGTTTAATTGCGCTGCAAAACTTTCCTTAATGAAGGTCAAAATGTGAAATCTAAAAAGTGACTTAACTTTCGAGAAAATCCCGGCACAAGGGCGCAGTGCTGCATGGCGTGACGGAAAGAGAGTGAAATAAAGTGTTGATGATGGAGATGCAGGTAATCTACCGCAGCATCGCGTCACCTCAAATCCAGCACTGTGACAGCACCAGACATCCATCTCTAACAGACGCTTTATCTCTGGGCTGCAAGAGAGAAGCACCGGATACCAGCTCACGCACGCATCCGCGCTGTGGGTTGAAGGTCGCCTGCAATGCACTCTGGGAAAGGCCCCTCTGAGAATATGAAGTCTCAATGCTGACGCAGAAATGCTTTAGAAAATCAGAAAAACACCTTTTTGTGTCTAAGAAACCTCCCCCCCTCTGAATGGCCTGTGTGTGTGCGTGCACGGCTGTGCGATCAGCAGAGGCTGAGGGTCATTCTGGTTGAAACAGTGTGTAACCTGATTACAGACAAAGAGATTAGGCCACAGTCACGACAGTAATATACTTACGGGGCTCTAAATGGAGCCTAACCAGCTCCCAATGGAAAGTAGCAGAGTTGGTAAAAGCCAATAAAGCTTGTTTGTTTGAAGGGCACGCTTTCCTAATTGGACATCCACCCGCATAGCTACGTATAAGCTACTGAACAATATGCAATTGTGCAATCCAGTAAGTACAGCCTCAGAAATAACCGTCATGGCTATGAATTCAGATTTGGACGCGCCAGTTCGACACATGAAACTCCTCACATGTGCTGCAGGTGTAAAAACATCACTTTTTACACGCGAAGATGCTGTTGTGGGATTCTTTTGTTTGTTTGTGGTCGTCTGTTTTATGCTCTTTCTTCTATGGACTTCTTACAAACTCACTGACTGATTAAATCTACATGTAAGTAAACTTTATTCCCATTGCCAACTTTCACAACCATTTACAAAGTACACAGAAAGCAATACGCTGCCATAGAATACAACAGAATAGTCACTGGGAATGGCCGAACAGAGAGGATTAAAAATGCATCAACTACAAACAACATAAAACAGTTGAAGTAATAAGTTGTCAAAATGCCAGTCGGTACAAATGGGATTTAAAAAGCTTTATGAAATCTGGCGCTGACTCAGCCTGAGTGGCACTGACCTACTTTCCCCCGCCTTTGTCCTGAGCCGTGGAACTTTTAACAGCATTTGGTTTCCAGACCTGAGGAGTCTTGGTGCAAAACACAAGGTTTCCTATGTGACTAGCTATTTTATATGATCTTGATTGTTTTTAATTGAACTTAACCGTGCGTCAAGACACGTTTTCTGTGTCCTTTAAATCTTTTTATTCTTACTTTTTTAAACTGCACTGGTTTATTTTCAAGCCTAATATCTTTTGGTATCTCTTGTCTGTATTTTTGCACTTTTGTACTGTGAATCTTTTGGCCTTGCTGTGTTTTTATTGCCCTGTAAAGCGCGTTGAATTGGCCCGGTGTGTGAAATGTGCTGTCCAAACAAAGTTGCCTATTTAACCAGCAACACAGCCAGCAGGCTAACACACACGCGAACCAGCGGCACTGCACCTGCAGCATTTTGCCTAAAGATGCAGTCTTGGATAAGTTAAATCATTAACTGTTGTACCTGTTTTACTGTCAAAGAACCTTTCCTCCGCATATTTTGTGCAAGTTGGATTCAACTGGCTAATCTCTGTCGCAATAATTATGGGGAGTCTACCAAATAGTGTGAGTTCACACATTCCACTGAATGCAAAGTAAGCTCACTGACTTGCAAAAAAGTGCAAGCAAAGAGAAAACTGCTCAGCCCTGATGAGATTAAGTGTGATTTGCCATTCCACCTTCGCCAGCCTGTGAAGCCGTACATCACTGACAGCGTGATAATCTTATCTCAAACCCGATCCTCTATATCTTAAAGATACTGAATGAAGATTTTATCGTTTTTTTTCATAGGGTGTGTTTTCAAATGGATATGTATTGTTTTCCAATACATCTTTAGTACAATGGGAGTGATTGATCACACCCTCACGCCGCGGGCGGCGGAACAGGATGCAGAGTCGGGAAACAACGACAGACCTGAGCTAGTTTCAATGCGACCGAATGACACAGTGGATAGCGATGGTGTAATAGGAGGAGCAGACGTCCAGTGATTTATTCTGCAGATCGAATGCGGATACGTTCAAACAGACTGGAGATATACTGGAAAAACAGCCTGTTTGTGTTACGGAATCACGGAAGAGGATTTATAGCCTGCAGTATGTTGCACTTCTTTCCTGATAAGACAAAACAATGACATGAGCAGTGGCTGAGACCAAGAATCATCATTTCCGTCTTTAGGAATAACTCTGTCACAGAGAATAAGGGAAATAATTCTTTAACATACAGCATGTCCCAACACTGAAACGACAACTGAATGTTTTCAGAGATAGAGTCTGCTGTCCTGTCTGTTTGGACTCGGTTTCATCCTCTCTCTTCTGCTGTTTCTCTCATAATAAAAAGGTGATAAATTGACGTGGGCCCCGACTATATATATATGAAAAAAGAGCTGAAGCCTGTGTGACAGCAGTGGAGGTGAGGACACACAGTCTCACTGTCACGGTGCCGGAGCTGCTCGAATTCATCTAGATGTTCCGGCTTCTTTTGCACAGCTCGCCTGAATCTCTGCATACGTGCATCTTGATTCTCTCACCCTTTTCTATTTCAGGGCGAGATGCGTTTGCGAGCCACTTTGGGGTCTCTGTGTCCCGTCTCATCTGCACACATTGCACTGGAGGAGTTTTATTGGAAACGCGGCTGCTGTCAACTGAAAAATGAAAAGAAATCTGCTCTCACAAAATGACGGCACAGTTCGCTGTTCAATGTTATTGAAGTCACTGACTTCCCGGAGCTTCCAAAATTGCAGCATTACAGAAAATGCGCAGTGCGCTGTGTTTAGTTTTTTTTTTTGTTTTTACCATTTCATAGTGTTCATATATAATAAGTTGTTGCTTTTTTTTTTTTTAACTGTATGTTTATTGCTTTTTGGCATCGAAAGAACTTACAGTCAAACATACGTTGACATTTATATACACACCTCTCCCCCAACCCTCGTCATCAAATATTCTGGTGAAAAGAGAAATAAAAAGATTTTAGAGACTTTATTCTGGATTCCTGTGAAGTTTTCAAAATATTTAGGACAGAATTAGAAGGGCACGTGTAAAAAAATGAGCTTGAATTTTCCAGTTAAAGCAACAGTTCAGGCACACAAGTAATTAAAATGTTGATGCAATACTCCACCAAAAAGAGTGATAATGCATCCATGAAATCCACAGCTTCTGCATAATATTATTAGTGAGATGTTAAAACTAAAGGGAACAATCAACTTTAAAGTTACTTAATGGGAATTTAACAAGAATAATAGGAATCCAACAGGAATCATTGAGTTTGGGTGGTTAAAAGGTTTTTATTTCAATTAAACCCAAACCTAAAATTGTAATAATTCAGATTGAAGGTTTGCCAAGGCATAAAGAAGATGTGCTTTACACAGACACATGGACGGAGCTCTGTTTATCTACCCATCATGCCACACTCCCTGCAAGATACTCACAATCGCTGCTGCTCTTGACAGCGTGGTGAGGCACCGCGTCGCGCCATTAACTGGAATGTCACAAATCAAGAGTGTGTTGTAGAGTCCCTTCTCAGCACTATATGCCGTTATCGCCAATAGAGCGTGGGATTGACACCTCAGACGCACACATTTCCCCTATGGACACACACACACAGTCATGCCGTCGCTGTCCACCAGAGCCAAAGGTTGACCTTGCCCGAGCACTGACAGGCGGGCAGCTGAGGAACTCTGGCGCAGCACGTCATCCAAACTGTCATAATTCACCACTTCATCCTGTCAAGCAGGGAGCTGAAGGACAGGCGGCTTTTGGTCATGTTTACCAGCTGGACCACAGCATCTCCTGTCATGCCAAGGCCCCCTGTAGACATTCCTTTTGTTTTGTTTTCTGCATTGTATTCTTCCTTCTTTCCGCAAAAGGGTACAGAATGTGTGTTTTGTCTCCGCAGCATTGTTCTCTGTGGGTGTGAAATGTGTGATAAATCCTCCCCAGTCCGGCAATCCATCCCTCTGACAATGATAATCAAAGATGCATTGAAGCAACGGACACCCTCCCTTCTATGCAACTTGGCTGTGATTTGGAAACTGTCAGCCTTTTTGTGTCTGCTCAGCTCTTTTTGTTTTTTTTTTGTTTTTTTTCTTGTGTGTGCGCCCACACCAGCCCTGGCGTCAAACCCAACCGGGCCTCCTCGCCGAGCAGAGAGGGTGACTCATAGTGGTGCCTCTCTGAAGGGAGGACTTCACAGTGATTACGACACCGTACGTCGCAGCGGCACTGCCACTAATTCGCTCAGTGAGGGGTGTCCTGTAAATTAGATGTCCCAGTAGCCCTGCTGTTGCCACCGAGAGGGAAGCCGCAGCCGGTGGCAGTTCAAGGACCGGCTGATGGACTCAGCGGCTGGCTGTCTCCACACTCAGCAAAACGCTGGGACTGTCTTTTTTGTGGTTGAACTTTATGCATGGATAGATTACCTGTCAGAGAGAGGCTCACTTTGGCGCGTGGGCTGACAGTGTGACAGTGCAGACTAACTGCCTGCTAAGCTCTACTTCAATATGGAGCGTTCACAGTGGAAGACAAAGGGATAAGAGATTACAATCCTCCTTTTCAAACACAGAGCCCGGTTGGGGAGGTCAGCTGCCGTGGAGTATTTTCACGAGCTACAGTCATCTGTTGATGTTGATTGGGAGATATACAATCAGTGTCCACTTTATTAGGTGCAACTATTCTGGCACAAAGTCTGCTGTTACGATGCCTATATGGTCCAGTTTTTTCAAGTATACTGTATGTTTTAGCATTGAGGTGTGTAGGGATGTGTTGTACTGGATTACATTATATTCAGGGGTGTTTCTAATATTCTGGGCATTCATGTTTGCAAAAAGGGGAGGGAGAGACCACACAAGGAGTTACGGGAGGGAATCAACAACATCAAACCTTTGGTGTTGGTGCTACTTGATCTGAGCTCTGCTTTTGATACAGCTGATTACAAAATGCTTTTAAAAATACTGTTTTTCCTTTTAGAGTTCTTTGTTGCATTAGATGACAACTTTTCCAAAACCTCCAAAATAACATGTGGGGTTCCCCAAGGGTCGATTTAGGGCCACTTCTTTTTAATCTATATACGTTACCCCTCGGTGATGTCATGAGGAGACACAGCATCACTTTCCACAGTTATGCTGATGACACACAACTGTATGTGGCTGTGTCTTTTAAATGTATTTTAGATATCAATGTCTGGATGTCACAAAACCTTTTACAGCTCAGCCAGGATAAAACTGAAATTTTAGTCATAGGTTCTAATGTTCAGTTTACGTATTTATGTGTTATCTTATTCCATTTAATTATCGTTTTTTATTACGATTAATTTATTAATACATTTTTCATTTATATTTTATTCTTATTATTTTTATTTATTTATTTTGCCCTTTTCATCTATTTTATCTAGTTTTTAGTCTAGCTTAAAATCTATTTTATTGCATTTTCATCTCTTATTTTCTCACGTGGATTGGTTTCATATTCTTACAGGGTTTTTTTTGTTTGTTTCTGTTGTTTTAATGGTCTACACATGTTGTGTCTTATTATCATGTCTGTGAAGCACTTTGAACTGCACTTACCTGTATGAAAGGTTCTATATAAATAAAGTTTGATTTCATTTCAACACTGTTCAAGGCCCTACAGACCTCCTCGTGCTTTCAACCATCCATTTCTGTATAATATGTACTTATGTTAAAATGGTGGGTTGTATGTTTATGTGTGTCGCCTTGTACTTGTTCCGCCGGAGTCAGACACTGACGTTCGGTGCCCTAAGACTCGACACAGTAGAGCAAATCATGGTCACCTTTGTCTGTGGCCCTCAACCAAGTCACACCACAGGAAAGCCAGCTATTCAGCGGCAGGAGAAGTGTCATCACTGAGGTTTCTAACAAATTACACCCTTCACTTGCGGAGAGCGCAGCACGAGCTCTTGGCTGGGAGCGTGTTCTTGGCCAGGGCGAAGGGAAAACTGTCCTGAGAGTGGAAGAAACGCTGCTGAAAGCAAAGTGACACCTGTTTCATATTCAGCGGTGTTGTGCTGCTGAAACGGGAGACCGATCACATGTTGGCATTGCCAAAAAAGCAAGGAAACTTTTCTGCATACACCAGGGGACTGATATGATAAACTGCGTCCTTCCTGGCAATGCAGCATATGTTGCTTTTGATAAAGAAGAGTGCATTGGATGAGATTATTAAATTTTTTGCGGTGACCAGTTATGTCTGCACGTGTCTTTAGTGATACTGTATAATGTGTATGCATGCCCTCCACTTCAACATGGTGGTTAAGTCCTCAGTCACTGTACAGTCTCTTGTAAAGGTGGGATTGCCTTCTTTAACTAAGAAGGAAAGTGCATTGAACATTCTTTATTGAGGCTTTGCTTGAAAAACTGTCTTTACCTTTGCTCTCTTCTCAGGCCAAAACACAGGACGCACTTTTGACTTGTACACATATCTATGTTTATTCTGGACTTGATCAAATCTGTTTTAAATACTATGATTCTTACAAATGGGAAGACTTGTGAAAATATTAGAACTTCTATTGCTTTTCCAGCGTTTGCATAAAGTTGGGGGACTTACCAGAGACACATTTTAAAAGAAATATCAAAGTTGAAGCAGCAGAGGAAGAGATATTTTGACTTTTAGCCCCTAGTTTCAGTTAAACTCTGACAACACTGGGGCCTATGTTCCCCAAACTTGACAGTACATTTTCATTAGAGCCTCCCTGTCTAGTGAACACATACGTTTTTCAAACGACACATCTCCATTTGTAAGTCTGCAATCTGTAATGTATCATTATTTTCTTCCTGCATGTCTACCATGGTGATGTAATTTTGTTTATTTAAATAACTAATAAAAAAAAAAGATGTAATCACAATAAATAAAAATTAAAAGATTAAGTCAAATCTGGCAGCCTTCACATTTCTGTTTTTAATTACATTTATAGTGAAATATTCACACTTTGGCCATTTACATTTTAAATCACAGATATATTACTTTGATTTTAAAAAAACAAACTTTTATCTTTACCTGACATCATTATAGCTCTAGTGTTTTTAGGGAGTGGCACGGTTGGTTGGTAATACATATTATCAGGGGAGCGCGAAGATTGGTAGTGTGAGAGCGATTGTGGTGGCCCGGTCTGGGCCAAAATGCCAGCGCCATTTTTTTGTCCCAGTCCAGCCCTGGGATGGGGGTGTGCACATCACTGATTCACCTTGCATCTTAGGGGCCCCTCTTGCTTGGGGCCTTCTTAAAGTCCCCTCTCTGATCTCATGACAACCTGCAACCCCCTTTCCACACATCTTTTCCAAATTATATAGGACAGTGACTGTGTAGGCTATAGCCACGTTTTGTTCCCCACAACGACATTATGGAATTGTGGAACTGGATGAATTCTGGTCCGTCCCTCTGTCATGCGTAATGTCTTGGGAGCCTAAGATAGAATTTTAGCAAAACTTAATGTGTCAAAGGAGCTGCAACTAACAATTTTCAATGTTTTTTGGTCTAAAAAATAGCAAAAATCAAACAAACTAGCATCTAGACATCAGCAGTTCCAGTAGTGTAAAGTAAATATGTATATATACTCTAGTACTTTACTTAAGTACAGTTTTGAGGTAACTGTACTCTATTTGAGTACTTTACAAGCTCCACTTTGTCCAACTACAATATTAGTACACAACAAATAATTAATGTAATACATTTATATAATATATTGTCAGGGGTCACTCTGCTATATAATTAGTGATTTTTGACACTTTAAGTACATTTTGCTGTTAATACTGCTGTACCTTTTACTGAGATTAAATTCTGAACACCTGGATCCTTTTCCCGTTACTGAATACATAATAGTGTGTACACCATTTCAACAATTTTAGGGATGTTATGCATCTCGCAGCTGCATTCCAGCATTATAAATCACCATCACTGATTCAAGGGGAAGTACAGTTGGCCCCACAGCAGGTTGTGGGACGTGACTTTTTTAAAATGTTATTATGTTTTTTACGTTGCCTTGTTATAAATGATATTATACAATAATTCTGCCTAATGAAATTGTCAGGCGGTCCCTAACTCCGGCAGGATGAGTAGTTGATGCTGGATCGCCGAGCAGCGGCAGCCAGCAGCAGCTCAGTCAGTCCGTCAGAGCGGCCAGTCATCAACATCCTCTCAACGCTCCCGGAGCAGGGACGCTATGTGGCTCTGAAATTAACGGCGAGCGGTTCAGCCGGAGGGGGGCTACGACTGTGTCGCGTTCGCGGACATGACTTCTTCCGAAGGGCGGACCGGGAACCCCGACTGGCATCGATATTCGCCGAGCAAGTGAGAAAGGTGGTGGTGATGCAGCACAGCGGCGTCTACACAGGAGACCCGCATCTGTCAGTAGATAACCAGCTAGCTTAGCGTTAGCATTCCTAGCCAAATAGCTAGCACCTCAGCAGGCTACTCAAAAGCTCAGGCTTTAGCACCCACCGGGTAGCTAAAATGTCAGCGAGCCCAAAAAAAAAAAATGCGTACGTCGGAATACTTTCAGTTTTTATTCGTGTTTCGTCCTGAGCGTTTCCTTGCAGTTTATTTTCCGCTCTTCGTGGGGTATTTTTTTTTTTTTCCCTCTCTCTCCTGCTAGCCAACGCTAGCTGGATAAGTTAGCCGCTCGCTCGCTTGTTAGCTAGCATTTTGCATCGGCTAATCAGTCCACACACACACGCACACGCACACACACACACACACACACACACACACAGTCAGAGAATGAACTTGGTATTCTGTGTAGAGACGTCGTATCTCCGTGCAGACCCGACGGAAAAATAATGGAGAAAATGAAAAGGTTCATATAAAAATACATTTTACATTTGCTGGCTTGACCCCCCCCCCCCCCCCCTTTTCTGTTAGTAGTGTTTAAAGAGGCTCCTCGCTCGATTTCAATCCATCCTTCGCATTAGCATTTGCTGAGCGAAATGCAACATTTACTACACGTCTTCTTTCTACATATGCGGTCACGGGGGGGATAAAGCCTGCAGCCAGTCCAGCCAGAAGGCTATGGATTGAAGTTGAGATGTAATACATCACAGGATACCTGCATGCGGTGTGTTTGGCTTGCACGTCCTGCCCCTCGTGTAAAGGATCGCCACCCAACTGTGAATTGTCATTCCAGTCGCCTCCCGACGTCCACGAATGGCGAGAGGTTTTGTCTGTAGGCTGATCTTGCTCTTCATCTCTGCAGTTGCTGGTCATTTTATCACGATTTTTTATTTTTATTTTTTCATTTTTCTGATAGCAAGCACCGGCACGCAATAAGACCGCAAAGTAGAAAGCTGGTGTTCATCCCGGCAGAGATGCTAGTGTACACAGAGGTCAGTTGTTTGGTGATGGACAGAGTATTGCACAGCTTCTTGATACCTTAAGCTTGTTTTGTCATTTTTCTCATGGCCAAAGGATTAAGTGTTTTGTGTGTCTGTGTGTGTGTGTGTGTGTGGGCGAGAGAGATTCGGAGGTGTTTGTTCTTGAGATGATGTTGTTAAATTCACCGTAGCGTGCCAAATAATAGTTTAATTACGCTAATATTTCAGCTGTCACTTGACATACCAGTTTCTTGACTATAACCGCACGCTTGATTAAAATTGTAATCTGTCAGAGAGTGCTTGGCCAGAGGATGCTAGTGGTAACGGGGAACATGGAGGTGGAGAGACGACAGCTAAATGAAAGAATATGAAGGGTGTCACTGACTGAAGTAGGGTGGTTAAAATGAAGGGAGGAAAAGATAAGATTTTTCTAAAATGGATGCTTCGAAATAGTCTCTGGCAACTACGTTGTAAATTGGTTTCTACGACTCAGTGGTAACTCGCCAAATCCCAGTTCAGCACTAACTCTTTGCCTCTAATGTCCCTCTCTCTTTCAGAATCGCCATGACCATTTTCCTGCTGACCAGTCACTCCTTCACTGAGGGACCTCTGCCCTCTTTGGTTTCTGGACGTATCAATGCAGGGATGAGATAATAAAGTAAACCAGCTCCTGCATGTTGCTACAACAACACCTGTGGCACTTGTAAACCCCCACCCGGCCCCCTCCAGCCCCCTCCAGCTCCTCCCCAAGCCAAGTTCATTTCAACAGACAAAACATGACGACTCCGGCTCTCCTGCCTCTGTCAGGCCGCAGGATACCCACTCTGTCGCCGGGCGCCTCCTCTTTCCCGCACCACAGGGCCACGTTGAGGCTCTCCGAGAAGTTCATCCTCCTCCTCATTCTCAGTGCCTTCATCACCTTATGCTTCGGGGCCTTCTTCTTCCTCCCAGACAATTCCAAGCACAAGCGTTTTGACCTGGGCTTGGAGGATGTGCTCATCCCGCATATTGACTCACCCAAACAGGGGAAGCACGCTTCTGGACAGGTGATCATACATGGACAGGGAGGACATGACGAGCACAGACACAGGTAAGGAGTGTGACACTAACTGCCTAGACACATCTTAAGGAGATACGTTTTTTTTTTCTTATTAAGAGAAGACACTATTCTAACACGTTTTCTTAAATATTAGTAATTGCAAGGTTTATTTTTGGTTCTTTACCCAAGTTACCGACACTCACCACCCCAGCAGTCTGGTGTGACACCCAGGGGTGTTGCAGAGTTTGTAAAATGATACACACTCTGAATATTTAGATCCACGTCAGTACAGGCCACCTCATCCTTTCGTGGAGCTGGGGATGCTCTGAATACTCTCACTCTTTGTGTCTCCATAGGGTGTAATTGTTTAAGTTCTTGTACAGGACAACTTTTATCACTTTGGCTTCAGTTCTGTGGTACTGTCCCACAGGCAGACGTGGTTGAACTTGATGAGCTAGAACACACAGGCTGATTGAAAAGCTTTAGTAAGTGCTTAAACAGGCTTGGAAATTACAGCCCGCTATGAGCCAAATGCTGGTAAATTTTGGCTGAAGTTTTTACATTTATCGTGTGGTTTGTCCAGCCTCTTTGGCCGGTAGCCAGCCATCGTTTTGAGGCTCTTTTACCCCTCCTAAATCAATTTCATATTTGGCTACTCTAAGTGTCTCTTGCTATTTGGAAGCCACTGTGCTGGACAAGTTTCATGCCCTGCTACCAAATATTATTCCCTACTGATTGAAGCTAGGTTAAAAGGAATTATATCATATTTACATTTCAGTGCATTTTTTTATTACTTACTGTAAGCAAGCAAATCAATCCTGGAGGCTATTTTGTAATGTAAAAGTCACGTAGCGTTAATTTTTGAAATGCTGATGCAGAAATAAAAATGCAGTTTTTACATAATCTGATTAATTGCATTTTGAATGTCAGACTCTGTGCGTTTTCAGGGCTTCTATTTATTCATAAGCCCTTCACTACCTACACACTGAATAATTTGAAAATAGTAACGTTATTTTCCTAATAATTACATACAGTACCATTTGATTGCCACAACCCATACATTTATGAATCATACTGCGTCCTTACATATGTATTATTATGTGATGACAGAAGACTTATGGCTGCAACAAAATGCCAAACAGTAGGTGGAAAGGATAATTTTATAGGAAAGGTTTCCTCCATGCTGGTGTAGGAGGTCATTAGTTTTACTGAGTGCTGGGCAAGGTGTTAAAAGCATTTTCTCAAACAGTTTCACAATGGGGACCGTTGAGTGTTGCCTCCTTGTCCCCTGTGGTGCCCTTTCCATTTTCCCTTCCTGAAAGCCTTCTAGAGCTTGGGATTCTGCCTGCTGGAAGAAACGTAATTATTGGTGTCCAGCGACTCGGAAGAAGCAGACAGTATTGGGCTCAGGTGGTGCTGTGTGTCATGAAACATAAAGGTAGGAGGAGACTTGGGGATGTTCATGCTTCCAGAGGTGGCAGTTTATGGCAGGGATGAGAAGGGACTCAGTGATGGGATGCAGTTATGGGCCAGAGTGGCTTGTTGCAGTGAGATAAAAGAAAAAGCAACTAAGATGTCCCCGGGATGACAATTTAAGGTTTTGAGGAGGGAGAATAATACCTTTTTGAGATCTCTTTAAATGAGTTTTATGTAAATTTAAAGTCCACTGTGACTTTAACCTTGCTTAAGCATTCATGTGATGTGATGTTTTTATTTTTTTCTCTGCTTATAGCAGCTTATGGGAATGTGTTTAATTTGGTTTTTGCTATGGCTGCCTCAGCTATTCTTAAAATTATCATTGTGTGCTCCAGAGGACCAGGGTTCAAACAGCCCCTGGAAAACGAGGCACGCTAGCATTTAGAGACAGACCCTCAGGAGGCACAGGTGGTCTCATAATAATTTCACCTTTACTTTATTTGGCCACAGAAAAGTGTCAGTGACAATAGCCATTATTCTATTTGCCATGGGGTAATCCATCTGTCCTACTGAATCTTTGATATGTTGACAATAAATTAAAATGCTCAAGAATATGGTTAAAGGGTTTTGCACACATTTTGAATTTGACCATCGTTATGGATTATGGGTGTTTGTTGTTTTTAACGACATCGAGGAAGAATTGTGAAGCGGTTGCATGTGCTTTGCCGTTTACTCTTTGTGAAACAAGGTTTAGGATCCCGTTGCTCCGGCAGAGCACAACACTACTTATCACGTCTTCATTTCTTAGAATATTTTCTAGATATATTGTTATTATAGAATTTATAGTATGTCAGGGTAATCTTATATTCTAATACATTATAAGATAATTTCTCCTTACAGCTTCTTAGATAGGCATTCAATCATTGTTTGTCAGTCACATCCTCACCCACTCTCCTGTCAACCTCCTCGAATCAGTCAGGTTTACAACCAGGGAAAAAGTTTCTCTGACTGTTGTTATTTTAACTCTGTCTCTCTGTGACATTGTGTTTTTGGCTGCTTGACATATGGCTTTGTCTGGTGGTAAAGATCTCTGAAGATGCTCACTGGGATTTTTCTTTCTCTTTGTGGCAGTTATGTAACATGATGCAACAGATGGGTTATGGGTTAAACTGATTATACTGGACCCTTGAGGTCTGGCAAAGGCTGGCAGACGCACTTTAGACAGATAGGGAGAAACATTTAAATTATAAAAGCCAGTAATGGCTAGTAATAAACTGTACAAGAGATGATACTTTCACTCTGCTCTTGTGAATATATAAATGTCCAGTCCTCGAATATCATATGATTGCTACTACCAATACACTCTACTCATACAGCCTCAGTTTCTTTGGGAAGGTTTTTGAGGTGCGGAGGTCAATCCAATACAATCAAAAGTAAATTTACTCATATATGACTGTCAACTGAGTATTTCAGCACAGAAGATTTTATAGGAGGAATACAGCTTGGATGAGTACTAGAACGTGATCTTGAGGTTGCGGCTACTGGCTAGTCTCGTATCGTCTGGGTCTCCTTTTAACAGATATATTGTATAGCTGTTACAGAAGCTCCACCTGTTACTTGCTCATATTAAACCACTGCTGCATTTTTGCTCCAAATGTCACAATATATTTATGAGCGAAGAACCTATGTTTAGTCTCTTATCATGTGATGGAACATGTAAGGATGAATCTGTTAAGTAGTTACTACTTGCTTAACAGACAATGGGGGGTTGTGTAATTGGATTGGTTAATTCAATGAAATGGTTTCCATTTGTACTGTGTGTGTGTGTGTGTATTATGAATGTGCATAGAGGGACTTATATCTTGGCTGCATAAGATTATTATAATGATGGAGAGCCAGGATCCTATAGTCTACCACTTACAAGGTTAACTGAACTGGAACACCTTTGGATGGCCGTCTCGAGTGCCAGAAATCACTTGGGTGCAATGCTCTGTCAAGCCCAACATACGGAGTGGCCATTAATGACCCTGACTTGCAGAGTTTCCCACAGGATTTCACGAGAAACTAATCTATGGTGGGCCGCCATACATTAGTTAACGAATGGGAAACACTGGACTTGGGTTTGTTTTGGTCCGACTCAAACAATATAGAAGTAGCCAGGAAAAGTACTCTTCACCTGAGAGGGTGAAAGTTGACATGGGCAGAGACACTTTAGCATTAGAATGAGCATTTCGTGGGTACAAGGTACAAGCAGGCAGAAGAAATCCCATTTATTATATGAGCCGACATGTGGACATCATGCATGATATTTACTTATAGATGCAAGTGTGGACTGAATACAGACTACCAGCTGTTGGATGACCAAGGCAAGTGCACATTTATATTACTTTATAGGTGTTGCCTTCAGAAATGCATGTGCAGTAGGGCTGGGTGATAATTTGATATGCTTATCATTTGTCGACTTCTAGTGGAATTGAATTGTGACAATATGATCATATTGTGTTTGTGTTTTACAACATTCAGTTATCCAAATTAATATTTCTGTGCAAATTGTATTATGAGATATAGAGATTTTACAGATGTTGGATGTTTTATAGGTTTTATGGTTTTGTCTGATGCATAACAGCGAAACACAGTTATGAATTTCATCATTGCATTGATTGATTTTGTGTGATTTTTGACAACAAAGCTACTTGCAGATGTCACTTTGGGCTGTTGGAAATGGTGATGACATTTAATAAATTAAAGAATTGATAGTCGGATTAATTGATAATGAAAATAATCGTTAGTTGCAGCACTATATTTGCCGTAATGAGATATATTTACGTTGACAAATATTTGTATTAATATCAATAATATCACCCAGCCCTGTACTGCAGTTGGCCTGAAAATTCAAATCTTATACAAAGCATAGTTTCTTGTATTATGTGTCAACATTTACTTGTCCGTTTAGACCTAAAGCTGCCAAGTGAAGGTCTCTGAATTGGGTTATTCTGTCCGGGTTTGGAAATTACAACATGTGCATTCATGCTGGATACCTGCCAAAGTGCCCAGTAGGTTTCACAGGCATGCCATCTGCCACCAAAATTAATCACAATTTGGCTGTGTGGTTGTGCTTTTTAGTGAGTATACATTCATCAGTTAGTGCTGTGTAATCTTAAGAAAATCTGTGTTTTATTAGGACAACTCTTTTCCTACAAGCACAGGAAAATAGGCAGTTTCATTGTGATGGAGTTTTTGTCTGCTGTCCAACTTCATTTGTAGGCCAGGGATTTGATACAGCACTGAAGTACCAATTTTGGGATTCTGTCTGGATCATCTCCACAACTGAGGGGAAAAAACAGCCTCTTGCAGTTTAGGGATTGCTCAAGTCAATACGGCAATATCCTGTTTTCTGAATGACTGTTTGGCTCCGTGGTTCAGTAAATATCAGATAATCTACCAATGACTCTTCCCAGTGGCTGAGTGAACTTGTCTGGGCATCCGCATGTGTATGAATTGCTCATGCTAGATGTAGTAGTTGCCTCTCAGCGCTTTCCTGTCTCCTTTTATTAAATGCTATCTGAAAAATAAATAAGATACTGATGGAGACTCATGTGTTTGGAAGCTTTGAGAGCTCAATTGGTCTAAAAGACTTTCCCCATCTCCCCTGAATCTTTCATTTATTCCATCCAAAACTTTTGTACAAAGCTGTCACCATTTTTACCCACGTGTCTTAACCCCTCACATCATATGGGTTCTTCCCACCACTTGCCTGCTGGCAAGAAAGACTCTGCTCAAAGCCAGTTTTCTTAAATTGGTCACATAATAGCATGACGTCTGGGCTTCCAGTCGGTGTAGCAGTAGATACTAGAAAAGGAGTTGAACACCTTTTTGTTAATTTTTTTTTTATTTTATTAAAAGCTGATGGCACTTTTGCGTTATTAGGCAATTTGATATTTCTGTCAGCAAACATGAAAAGTGAGAAGTGCAATCAGAAGAGAAGTGGAACCATTGCTGATGACACACAGTCATGATATTAATATGCAGGGTGGAAATTAACCTAGCAGCCACTGACAGAAATACAAGTTTAAATTTACAAGCCACTCAATAGTAAATAATTATTTTGGGTCTGAAATCTACCAGGGGTTTGGTGGCTGGTGCTAATTTCCATCCCTGTTAATATGCTTCTGCAGTTTCTGTGCATCCATGCAACTGGAACACTAAGTGGTATATAGTACAAGATCATCTTCTGTTGTATTCATACCCATAATATCAGTATTATGATGCCTATAAACGAGGTGGGCAGTAAGGGATTTCATGAGCTACTGAACTACATTGAACCAGTGTATCGCATCCCCTCGAGAGGTACAATTACTAGCTGTGCTTCGAGCAGGAGCCTTATTGTTCAGACATTCGTCCATTCTAAATAGTTAATTTTAATCTTGTCGGTTAATGAGGGTCGGCTATCGGTCAGAAAATGTGCACTATGGTGTTGTTTGCTTGTTTCTTTTACTATGTTGACAAGCATTCGCCAAGTGAGTCATGTCATGTTCGAACACAGCCAAAGGTAGAGGAAAATGTACAAGCACAACCTTTGCACACATCATCGCCCCCTCATAATGGAGTTTTATGCTGTGACCACAAGTAGCCTGGTTTCACCACTTATCGCCTTGCCATTTATTGTTAGTGTTGCAGGGCCATAGCTTTGCTTTTGCGCTCTGGTATGGCCACAAATTGGCATCAAAGACCCACAGATCACATTTAAGGCATGGGCCAACATCAAAGTGCACTTAGATATAATTTTTGTGACTTCACGCTTCAATCGCCTGTCTGATGCAAAGTAAATCTAATCTTGGTTGGGGTGTGTTTGTGTCTGGGGTGTGTATTTCTCTATGTATAAGAGGATGATACAGGTGCACCAGCTTGTGCCTGCGGCTTGCCCCATCGCACACACGAGCACAAACACTGCCAACCTTGCTCCTACTGGAAGGAATATAAAGGTGGTGCAGAAGGCTCATGAAACCATCCATACTGGTTTGCACATTCAGCAGTGGTATAGCTGTTTGAAATCGGCCTCTGTTGTTCAGAGCAAATGGAGAAGTGAATGTACCTCACCTACAGAGGCTTTTCACACATCCACCGCCACTGTT
Organism: Gadopsis marmoratus; assembly: GCA_036023855.1. Classification (NCBI taxonomy): domain Eukaryota; kingdom Metazoa; phylum Chordata; class Actinopteri; order Centrarchiformes; family Percichthyidae; genus Gadopsis; species Gadopsis marmoratus. Next base: position 23,183 of record JAVQJF010049126.1, read on the forward strand.
GAGCTGTTTTCAATTTTAACTTCTAAAGCCAGGCTATAGCGCTGAATGTGTCAAACTTTGGGTTTGATTTTTGTGAATCGTTTAAATGGGCCTTTAAAGGACAGCATCACACAATTTTAGCTTTGTCCCATCACCACAATTGCGTTTAAAAAGTCCAACCATAGTGGTGCATTTGCCACAGTCAGATTTTCAGCTGCAGGTTTATTTTCCATTCTGAATATCAAAATGGCACCTGTAGTTTTCTCCAAAATAGATTAATAACATCATACTTCTGCCTTGAGACATCATGTTGACCTATGTGGTGTTAAATGGCGTGTAAATGCTGCTACACCTGATAGGTGTTTTCAGACCAAACAGTTATGGGGACTTCCTGAGAGGAACTGCCCACTGGGGATCTCCCTGAAAACTACATGCCCTCAAGGTCTTTTTATTTTATTATTACTTTTTTTTTTTTTTTACTGTTTGCATTCGCACTGCCAATAGGAGTGCTGAAGGGACGTAAGCCGGCCGGCGGTTGGTATAGCAGTGTCACTCACATCGTCTCACACTAGATTTTTATATGTTGCTTTGACGAGTCGAAATCGAGTTGTATTTCCCTCGTCGTATATACGCTCAATAAAGCCTGGACATCACTGCTGGTTAATTTGTGCATTATGAGCTAAAACAAAAAGGTTCTTCAAAATGACTAAGAACTACGACCGCAAACACAATAAAAAGGGGATGGGGGTCCTCTAACTGCTCTTAGAACTATGAAAACGTTCCTCTGGCCTGAAAACGCCTATTGCTACGTCTGGCTCCATCTCCATACCCACATTCATGGTTCATTGTAGTTCATTGGGCGGCCATGAAACTAATCCATATTTCCCGCTAGGCTGGTAAACTAAAAACGCATTGTCCTTTTTTGCTGTTGTACCTGCCACTTGGAGTTCTAGAAGAGTATAGTCCAAATGATTTGCTTGGTTGCTTGCCCACGTGGCTGGCAGGGTACTCAAAATTTCCAGCTGTAACAAGGACTTGGCATGGGGTAGGTGTTTTTTTTTTTTTTTTTTTTCTTCAATCTGGTGTTGCTTTACTGTATTTTTCAAAAGTAGTTTTCACTGCAGTAGTTTGACTTGCAGCCAGTGTGTTGACTTCCAGTAACTCAAACTTTGCCAACAAATGCCCACAAATTGTCACTTGTCATGCAAGAAATGTTCCATTTTAGTGACTGTCTTCAGATATGACCTTCTAAACAGATCATCTTGCCGCATAGGAAGTGACATTTAAAACTTACAGCATCAAAACGGTAGTAATAGAAAGAAATCAGTTATACGCTTCATTTTGTTGGTTTTAGAATAGATATCACTACATGCGGAATAAGATATCAATATACATTCATCTTTCAGCTCCGTGTTCATAGAGATTTCACCAAGACTTATCCTAATTAATTTGTCTGTCAGGAAGTTTCATCTGGTACTGTTGGTATTAGAGCGAACAGTCTGCAGAATGAGGAGTGGACTTTCATCGAGCATAATCTCCTCATTAACACTGCCGCTTTTTATTAGATGTGTGTCGCTGTGTGTGTCATTTCCCGTCTCACCTTCTCTTGTTTTGTTTCCATCTTTTTCATGTGATCATGATGTCGTTTTCTCACACAGGACACAGATTGGCTGAAGAGCTGTGTGTGTGTGTGCGCGCGTGTTTTTCATGCAAAGAATACAGTTTGTGGTTTCACTGATGAGCATCCATTAAGTTAACTGGACGACCAAGTCAGTAAAATCACCTGTTGGAGTGTTCAGTTCAAACAGAAGCCTGCATACATTTAACTCTTCATGACACACAGTTTATCATCTGTGTTGGGTATAAAATTTTAATACTTGACTGACTTGTCCTTGGCACTGAGTATCAAAGACTCAAGTTTTCAAAGTTGGCATTGTTTGAATCGAGACACCTTTTAACACTCATGCATTAATGAATTTTGACTTTTATCTCTAAATGAAGACAAAAAGGAATTGATATCTGTACCAAAACTCTGGTATCATATTGTAAATTGGAAAAAGTATTGAAAAAGCTTAACAATACCATGCCCTTCCTACCAGTAAGGGTGTGCTGATGATCAATGCGTCCCTGTTAAACCAATATTTTGGGCCATGGCGATGATTTAAGATAACATTGACTTTCTGAAATGTAATAATTTGTCAGAATGATAAAATATTGTTGTCATTGGAGGAAGAGAGCACATACACACAGAAAACATATCACACATAGTCCTAGACCTCACACAGGCCTCAGTCTGCCTGAACAATGCTCTTAACCATGTCTGCTCAGGACAGAGTAGTAGAATTTTAGTGTTATTCACTTATTGTTGCCCCACCACAGTGTACAAACAAAGGAAACCAAAGACTGTGAGAAGTAACTTCGCTAAGAGAAGCAGTAGTGTAAAAAAGCAATATGTTTGGGGAGCAATAACCTTTGTTCAAATGAGCTTCCCAGTCACTTTGGCAAGCAACTGACCGTGACTATACCGTGTTATTCTGTGTGGGAACATCAGGGCATTGGCTTACTTCTAACCCCAATGACTGGATCTCTCCTCTCTGAAACACACGACGGGCAAAATCAGTTTTTTGTCAACTGAGAATTTAAGATGGTATACACCAATATTTTCCCATTTACTAACAGTAAAACAATAATTAACTGTGGTAATCTATCATACTACAACATGTTTGCAGCTCTTGACATGTTTAAATCTTTGTTTCTGTGACGTACACTGAGAAAGCCTTGATTATTGTGTGTTTGTGTGTTGTGTGCATGGCTGTCAAGGGCTGCATCGTCTGCTTATAAAGTCAGGTCAATAGTACAATGGAGCCTTAGAGAATATCACCTGTCGTGCACGGCAACGGTGACAGCCAATTGTAACAAACAACACAAAACTCCGGGGAATTGGTTTAAAATTCCCCAAGAGACTGAGATGGAGACAGGCAAAAATCTTCTGGTCAAATGTTGTATTTTGATATTATATTTGCAGCATAAAGTGCATCTTTTGTTTTTTATATATATACATGAATTGATGTGACCCAAAACGGAGCAGGAAAATGTCAGTGCTGCATCATTATATCTCCAGAAGGTCATCCTTTCTGATAACTGTGTGTGTTGTGTAGGCATGTCACAATTCATTATCTGCGGTTAGTCACAAGGTCGTGCCATATTTCCCACACACCAGAGATTATATCGGATGTCAGTCAGTTTAAAAACTATTCAAAGGCTTGCTACAACAGGGATACCAAACATTGAAATATAGACACATGATCCATAATAAATGCTGCTGTGCTGGATTTTTTTAAAACAGAAAATTGCTGGTGGATTCCCAGTCAAGGAGAATTTAATAAGAATGAATTGCAATCTGTGAGTGTGTTGTATCTGTAATATTAGGGGTTGTGCTTCAAAATAAAATCATCCCTATATAGAAAAAAGTCAAATCTGGTCTTAAGAAGGCTAATAAACATATTTGATTGTTTTAAAGTAACAGATGAGTGGAAAACTTATTTTTCTAACAAGACTTAATAACAACACAATGACAATTCTTCTTGTTTACTTTCAGCCCTTCGAGCCTTTCCCAGAGTGCACTGAGGGCACAGATCCCACTTTTACAAAAATACCTTTTTTTTTTTTGATTGTCATCAAAAAGACAGAGTCTCAAACTGTATGAACAGCCTTTACCTTTGGACAAGTTCTGGTACCAATGATCTTTTGAAAACACACCTTCCTGAACTGCCAGCTATTTTTAGCCTTTCTTGTGCCCATTGTAGCAGCATGCACTTATGCCTCATGGTGAAACTTAAATAAATGTGTTGGCATTTTTTCTCGATTTGACAAGAGTGACTGATGACGTGTCGGCACTGAACTCTGGGATGGCTCTGAGGATTCTGAACAATCGAGGTGACGGCAAACTTTTTTTTGTTCTTTTTAACCTCTGCAATTGGTCTGCTGCTGTCAAAGGTTGTGCCTTTCTGCAATAACCATCATACACTAGATGTACTTTTAAATACAGCAGGGGCTTATGACTTCCAGGAGTTCAAGGAAAACTGCAGTGGAACAAAGAGTATGGTCTTTGATTGAGGAAAATACATTGGTTTGTTCAGATTTCTTTATGAAAAATAATATGGAAATAATTACACTAGCTTTTGGTGTTTGGGTGATTAAATTATAACATACTAGATCGACTAACTTAGTGTTTCAGTCACGTTGAATGACAAACACCCACAGTGCTCAACAGTCATCTTGGTGCAGCAGAAGAGTTATCATGCATGCCTGCGTGCAGACTTTACCTCGATAGAGATGAGCAAATACAGTATTTTATCACTTTTATTTATTTCTTGCCATGAAATAGATTTATTAATTAAGGAATGTGACTGCAAATGGCAACCATAAAGACTTGGCATCTCCTTCCAGAAGGTTTTCAGGGTTCAGGGCCTTTAAAGGTTGTTAAAATAAATGTACGAAGAGCTTGTGACTCACACAACCTTAATCAACACAGATGACAACCCTATAATTGATTTTAGCAGGTTTCCTGACTGATAAGATGCTGATTTAAAAAATGAGCTTCTACAGTCATGACCATTGGCATGTAGGGGCTTGATGTATTGAATGGTATCACTGGACATATACAGTTATTTTACCAGTGCAACATTCCTCATAATGTCACTACTGTCATTTAACTATGTATAGAAAACCCACTTCATTCAGCAAGCCACGCACCTGCTGCGCCATTTATGGTAAATGACACAGTGAAAACAAAAGTGGAAAAATAGGAGCTTCGAATGGGAGCACTTGAATTCAGTGTCCCGTTTGTGATGGTTTACAATGAGTATAATCAAAGCTAAGGTGTAGAAAATGTAGAAAAGTGGTTTTCTACATACCTATTAGCTTGGGGGGAGGGGTTTTTGTATGTGGGATTGTACATGCAACAAGTGCGGTGCTGTTGGTCACTGCTGTGACCGTGGCAACTGATGTCATTTCCTGGTTGTCAGTTTTATTGTGTGTGAAAGAGAGAGAGAGCAAAAATGTCTGCAATATAATTTTATCATTTGAAGCTGCGCTGTGATCACTCAAAGAGGCATGTGGCAGAGGGAGATGTATCCAGAATTCTGAAGGTAATTGCATATTTTGCAAGGTGTAACAGGATAGAGCAAGATGTAATGAATCACTGCTCTCGGTAAAATTACTTTTAAAATGAGTTACCGCTAGTACCTACAGAGGAAAGAAACGGCATCTGCATCAGTCAAAACGGCATCAGTCAAAAGTGCTGGATTTTACACATTTTCTTATTTGGGAAGTATGTAAAAATCGTTTTAGATTAGTGATTAGCACCCCTAAAAAACACTGCACCTCTTGAGATTGAATTGGTGCACCATTTCCGGCCACTGATTACCCTATAAGCTCTGGGGAAAAGGCAGGAGGTGGGGATGAATGGAAAGGAGAACAGAAGAGACAGGGAATTAAAGACTATGGTGTCCAGGAGTGGTGTTAAAACTAGTGATTTGCTATTATATTATTATTATTATTATTATTTTCATCAGTTAATTATTACAAATTATTTGATGGAACAAGTGAGTGTCATCTTTGGTGCTACACCCCTTTTGTGAGAGTGAAATGCATGAAACAAATCAGACGTGCCCATTGGAAGTGTGCCTCACCCTGTCCCCTATTGGTTATCTCTCTGGAGTACAGCTGTGACAAGACCTCTTGAAAGCCAGAGAAGAAGAAAAAAGAGTGACACTTGTTTGAATTGGATTGCATGACAGCATGCAGCACAGTAGGGTTTTTTATTTATTTTTTTTTTTTTAGTGACCAAGGACAAGGAGAGACGGTGCGAGATCGACAACAAAGTCAGAGAGAGCGAAGCATTACTTGGAAACGACGTGACCATGGTTAACTACAAAGCCTTTCACCAAATCCTATCGCTGCCAAGTACTGGAGCTGCAGCCTTGCTCCACAATGGCACCCTCCCTTGTCGGTTAAAGCGATGGGATCAAAGTGAGATTGCTCAATGCCAAATTAAGAATTGGCCCTCAGGTTTCCGAGGCATGAATTTCAAATAAACCTTTCTGAATTCACAGGCGAATTCAGCCCTCAAATTCTCCATAACCAGCACAATCACACAAGTTGTGTCAGAGCCATACGGGCCCAATAATAAATGTGCCTTGTGCCCGATCTGTAACACGCTGGCTGTTGGATTTATGATTGGCCTTGGGATGGGAAATTGGGTCTCGGCTCTTATGGTGATGTTCTTCACTCAGTATCGTGACTCTTGGGAACCTTTTGAGGCAACAGAGATCCACAGGAATGCCTGCATAATGGGGTTTGTTCAAAACTAGGACAGAATCAATGGGAATAAAAGAGTTAAATGCCACGATTTTGTTATTAGTTAGGCAACAGTTTTGGGAGCAAAGCTTTTGTCACACGTGACCATTTTCATCTACATTTGTTCTGAAATATATCTACTAAAATACTTTTGTATGTTTTTTTTTTTATAGCATTTGATAATTGTTTAAAATTGCATCGTGATTGCACACAACTGTCTGCGGCACTATTACACCATAAAGAGATGACTTTGATGGCCAATGTCGGATCGGGGTCTTTACAGCAGCAAGACAGAAACCCCATTGCTACAATTTGGGTAGCGGTTGCAGAGGCTGCAGATGCTCCATAGCTCAACATTAAGATAGCAGAATTCGCTTTGGTTCCTCATTTTCCCCTCTAATGCCACTCTCAGGTTGTACTGGCACAACCCTTAAACCACAAATGGACCATATGCAGCAAAACTATGGTAATGCATTTAAAATGGCTCTTGTTAATTGTTTTTGTCAGGGCAAAATGGGAGCATCTTTAAGAATGTTCCTCTGTAAAGGTTTGGTAATTGAACCTGGTTATTTGTGTTGTGGCCGGCCTTCGCTAGCTGGAGGAGATGCACTCCTGTGTAAGGTATGGAGGCATTAGCCAGCCTGGCATCATGTAGGTCAGAAGGACTAGATGTGAACATGGGTACAGGTGTTCACCTTAAACATACAGCGAGGAAGATGGATGGATTATAAATGTGTTTTTGTGAGAGAGGGACACAGAAATGATGAGGGAGGAAGAGAACAAGGACATCCCTCCTCTGTCATTCACATAACATTTTTCACTATTACAGATACCGAGGATTGTGTAATGTAGTATGGTACGTGTTTTCATTGTTGACATTTGTGGTGTGACGATTATATTTTTGTAAACTGCTTTGACAGTATTCAGACTGATAAGCAGCCATAACAGGAAAAGTAACGGAACACTAATTGTTGCACACAACGTTTGACAAGTGGGAGGAAAGAGTTTTGGACAAATAATTAGAAAAAGAGAGAGGACTAGGGCTGCTGCGATAATGCAAAGATGGATGAGACACAAGCACAGGCTGAAAATAAGAGAAGTTGTGAATATATTTCAGAGAAAGGGGTGTGCGTGCTTGTCACAGAGAGGTTGTAGCTAGTGGGAGGAGGTTGTCAGGGAAGAGACACAACTGAAAGAATGAGCGAGAGAGAGCGGATGCTATTACACACCCAAAATTAAGCTTGGGAGAGTCGTTGCGCATGCAGCAGTGCAGCTTCCATTTGAGCCAAGTGAATGGGGGGAAAAAGCAGGACATGGAAGCTGTCGGATGGTTCATGTTGAAGGGAAGCGCGGGAGCTACAGCTGGCAAGAAACACAAAACACTGCTGCCTTATGAACCTCCAACACGGGCCTCTTCTCTCCACTTATTGTTTTCGTGGGCTAGCAGGAGGCAGACTTGTCCACATCACTTGAAACTCAGGGGGGATTGTTCCCATGAGAGGTCTTGTTTGACAAGAAGCAAACACTCCATCTCATCTCCATAGTCCATCTCTGACACTGCCCACATGTCAAAGAGAAAAATCAATCATGTACAAGGGTCCCCTTAGATAAGATGGCGTCTTTCAGTCACGTTGTGAGCCTGGCTGAAGAGGGGAAAGAATATATCACAAGCAACAAGGGGCTAAGGTGCTGCTGAAGCGCGTGACAAGGACTGTTTGTGATAGTGCTGTAATGACTTCAGCTCTAGTCGCATATATTCAAAGGCATCATTTACATTTACAAGATTGTGGGTTTTGTTTATGAGGGATCCCACAGTGTTCTTCACAACTTTGGATTTACATTTTATTTTCATACAGATCTTTCTTTGCATACTGCTTACATTCAAATCTGTCTGGTTTAACACATCTGTTTCTCTTGATGCAGCCCCTTTAAAAGTCAGGTCTCCAGTTGAGTCTCGTGGTGTTAGTTGAAGCAGCATGCATTTATTTTTTATTTTTTGTCGTGTCATTGCAAAACTACACAACCCAGGAAAAGAGCGTAGACAGGCTGCAGTGGTTTACAAACCTATCTTATCTCAGAGTCACATACTTGTCAATGTAGCTGATGGGGGGGGGATAAACTATTTCTATACTCTGAAATGCTGAAGGTTCAAGAGATTGGCCTTAGGACTCCTATATAATACAGATTCTGGAACTGCTTCCTCTACTCTGTATTTCTCGTTTTATCTCATGTAATTCTGCATTTCGCCAGGGATGTGTGCAGAACTACAGTTGCAGACTACAGTCTCGACCAGAGATGAACCTGTGACAGCAGTCTCCTATGGAAGGGATTCAACATGGGTTTAATGCGAGTTGGCGTATCGCGGGTCACACTTGGGTCTCATTGCGAAACGGTGTCTGCTCAGAGTGTGAAATGATAGTGCTCCAGCTAGGACGGTTTCGGATCACCTCTGCAGTGTAGGGGTTTTGCCAGTAGGTGTTCGCATATGTCGCAGTGGTGGTTGCTTTTTCAGCTTTAATTACTTAAATGCACATGCACAACACATGATTAGAATAATTCACATTTTGTTTGCATAATCTGTCGTTTGCCATGGTAAAAATTGGCGTGCTTAAAATTCCATAGGAGTCCAACACTTTGCCTGGTTACTCAGATCGTGACTGAAAGACGTTGTGCAGTCATTTATAGCCCAGCTGTCTTATTCTTTTGCATAAATGATTTGACTTGCTGTCTATGACCTCTATGTGTGCATGTCTCTGTTTGTTGCCATGGTTTCATGGCATCTAGCCTGTGCTGCTCTCCCCCGAGGCTTGTGTCTTCACGGCTTAAAACCCCCCCACTCCTCTTAGATACTCCACCCGGCAGCCGGACAACTGCTGCTTCTCTCCTGTTGCCATAGAAAGGGCTCGCCTTTTGCCGAGCTTCAGATCTCATGATGCCACCGAAGAAGAAATTCCAGTGACAGGAGGGAAGGCTGATAAAATGAGGAAGTGATTTCTTGGAGGCCTGACATGACTGAAACAACTAATTAGGGAAGTGGGGCTCTCCTTCCTTCAGTCAGATTTTGGGGGTGGGGGGACGTAAGTAAGATAAAGTTGTACGCGAGGCTTTGCGTGGTCACCTGTGTGCTCGGTAGCTGCAGCCCATGCTTGTCTTTGTCAAGGTAATTGAGTCGGGCAGCTGTTGATGTGCTCTTAATTGCATGTTTGACATTATATGAGACTCGAAGGGAATCCGTGGCAATGCTAGAGTGTGCATAATGGCTCGGAGGGAGAGAAAAAGAGTGACGTGACATTAAAGACGGAGGGGGGGAGGAGGAGGATGGGCATGCACAGGGGGAGAGAGGAGGGTACAGAAGGCTAATGCATGTTTGTGTGAGAATGAGTTTTCATCAGAATTGCTGGTCTGTACTGCTTTGAAAGCTGCACGTTTGTGTAATTTATATGATGGTGTTTTAGCTCCGTGCTGACTCTACATATACATAGACATACAGTGTATGGAGCAGGATCAGCACCCATTAGAGATTATGGTGTCAGCTTAACCTCCTCATTTTGATTTGTCATGCCCTCTCGCATCTCATAAACACACGCATAATATGTGAACCCTCAAACACACATTAGTCAATCATCCAACATCACATTTAAATGCATGTTGCTGAGGGCACACTCACTCACAGAAGCACAGAGGATGGGATACAGAGGAGGCGTGACACCCCCTGGGTGTAGACAGACGCACACTCACCTTCACACGCAAGCTGTATTGCAAACTAGGAAGTACAACACACGTACTACACATAAGCATGAAATCTTCACAAAATAAATACAGCGCATTTTTTCCAAATGCATGCATTCACTGGCACCAGCACATACACAGTAATTGGCATTTTGGTGTTGCAAAATATGTTTTCTATCAATTAAAGTCAGGCACGCTGAGTTGCGAGGTGAATATTTATGAGTTGTTTCCAGGGCGATGTTGCGTAACTCTGTAGCTGTTTATTTTGGTCTCTGTTGGCCCCACATTCAGTGTCATGATAGCATTATAAAATGCACATTGTGTTGCGTGAAGGATAATTAGTATAAAACGTCGGCCTCGCTTCTTGTTTGTCTTGTATGTTAGTTTCTCTGCCTCGTCGACTTTGTGCCTCAGGTCTTCATCTCACTGCTTTCTTTCACATTCTTTTTCTACATTCTACATATATTCTTCACTTTCTTTCCTCACACACTGATAGACTGGGGAAATGGCCTGGGTTTACTTCCTCAGTGCATGCTGGGAAAAGCTGCAGCCCCAACTGAACCTGAACAGGACAAGTGGTTATAGAAAATTCTTTGTCCCAATCTTCTCTCTTCCTTTGCACATTTTCTCTGTTTATAGCTCTTTACTCCCTCAATTCTTCCACCTGCTCTTTATTTGCAACTTTACTTCTAGTAGCTCTACTATTATATTCTCACACACAGACACTGTTACTGCAGTGACACACACACACACACACGCGCACACAGTCCACAACAACATACATGCTTGCAGCCAAGGCCTTTACTTTCCCTTTACAGCCATCTGAAGGCGGCAGGTATTTTAAGTCACATGTATGGTACGTGTGACTTAACATACCTGCCTCTTTTTATTCTGCCAAAGGTCCCCAAAAACTCATTCTCTTTCACAGTTTGTCTTTGCAGCGGCCTTGTGGGTCTGTAAGTGCTTCATCTCTTTCTGAAGTTGGCTCAGGTTGTACCATATAGTCTTATCTACCAGGTTTACAAAAGACATCTGCTCCCATGTAGGCTGACTCACACCTCGCTCTTCTTCTCCCTCCTGCCTTTTTTTTCTGATCATCACATACTGTGTGTGGATGTACACGTGCGCATGTAACACACCTGAGCAGAGGGGGGGAGTATAAATCCTGAACTTAAATTGCCGTTGTATGTACAGGATGAAAGCCTAGAAAGCACACAGACTAAGAGCAGGATGATGAAACATCACATGTGGGAGTTAATGGATAAATAACACTTAATGAGCACTTCGGAGAATCTCTTTTTGCTCCACAGACACCACACTTAGCCACATGCATAACACATTGTTCTTTTTTAATATATACCTGCAGCGTTTGTCACGCTGTTTGCACACACTGAACACCATAGATGTGATAGCACCTACAGTACTTTTTCGTCACAAAGTTTAAATGCACTAGTTATTATATATTTTTAATTGGATTATATTGTATTCTTATGCCTAACAAGCTACACTGCTGTTCTCTTGGAAGAGGACAAATACGTCAAATACTCTTTAAAATGACATTGTTCACATCTGGCCAAAAACTAATGGAAGTAAGGGAGAAAATCCTTTACATACACACTTTGTCAGTTCTCTTATTTTCTCAGAGATGTTGAGCTGTGCAGCTCTGTGGAGGTTTGCAGCTGAGTCCACACGGATCACAACAGGTCATCGGAGCCTCCCACATTTCCTGCGTTTATCACGCAGGAGGTCTTTAATAAACAGACTCACATGTTTGCACTCAGATGACACGGAGTTATTTAAAAATGTCTCCTATTTATTGTACTCTGCACCTCATATCAAACACTTGTACGCGTTGATCCTTGATATTTCACAGTCGTTTTTGAACTGACAACTTAAAAAAAATTTTGCGACTGATTCACATGTCAAGGGAAATTAATCTTCTGTTTGTCATATTTTAAAAAATGCTTCTTTCTTCCTTATTAGGTTCATATCATCATGTTGATGTTTGGTAATTTAGTATGTAGCCTAGTACAGGACTTCAAATAGGGTAACCAGAAAAGGAGCAAAAACTTTTCACTTTGATTTAAAATGTATTTAAAAGGAAGACAGCTGCAGTTTCCACAGTGCATTATTGCATTATTTGAATTATTGTTTGTATGAATGTACTTCCTCCCACGCTGCACCCATCTCTTGAATATGAGGAATACAAAGGGTCTGACCTATACATGAAATGATGATTAGTTAAAGGAACAGTATTACCACGCTGAAACACAAAGTTGTGATTTGTCCTCACGTAACACACATGGGGTGATGTATCTCAAAATGCTGCCTCCTGCCCTACAATAAGCTGCCACTCACCAACCTGGATCACAGCTGACATTGTGTATTATTATTTGGCTGTGCTTGTATTTGTGTAAGTCCATATAACAGCCAAGCAAGGTTCAAAGACATTTTTTAACAATGGTCAGTTTTTCAGTAACAGCAGAACAGTGTCATCATCCTCCTGTCACCTTTGCTTCAGCGTCACGCTGTTTGTTTTTCATTACTGACCCACGTCCTCGTGTGTCAGCGTCCTGGGGCTTGTACCACCATGTGAAACCAAAGATGGTGTTTCTCATTCTGGCACGGCTTGCCTCTTCATTGTGTTCCTCTACACCTGTTCCAGAGTTAATGTAACTGCAGAGTAATGGGATGGGGGGGTTCTGATACATTTTTTTTTTTAGTCAGGCTTGCAACCACTTTGTGGTAGCTAATGGGGATGCAAACAAAAAATAACCAATAATAGAAAAGACTTACATCCTGCCTTTTTCCTGCTTCCTACAGGGAGGAGGAAGAGAGCCTGCGGGACAAGATTCGGGCAGACCATGAGCGAGCACTGCAGGAGGCAAAGGAGAAGCTGAGAAAGTCGCGTGAGGAGCTGCAGGCTGAGATTCAGACAGAGAAGAACAAAGTAATGGAGGACCTGAAAAAGAAGGATGCGGGGCCTAAACCCTTGCCACCAGTTCCCATGCCCAAAGTGGTGGTCGTCAGTGATGGTGAGCCGCCAGAGCCTGATGCCAAAGATAAACGCGACAAGATCAGAGAGGTAAGATGATCTTTGGCCAATTATAGTTTTTGAAACATCCAGTTGATACTGGGATTTACTCCCGTGGTGTCATTTTGGACCACATACATGGGAACACCTCATGGGATTAATGCAGGTTACAGGGTTTGTGCAAAGTCTTGAAAGTTTGAAAAATGCATAATTTTAACCGTTATGTTTCCAGGGTTAGGAATTTGAATATACTCCTTGAAAAAACACTTGATTTTCAACATAATCTGGTGTTTCATCGACACAATCACTCATGTAAACCAAAAATCTTAATATTGGAAATGAAACGATCCCGTCGCAATATATGTTTGTTGTCACCTGGCAGTTTTAGTAACAATTTAGGTGTGATGATAATGACTTCGAGAGTCTGCAAATGTTTGGTTTAAGTACCTTGAAAGTGCTTGAAAGCTGTACGACCCCTAAGGTTATTTCTGATGGGGCCTGCTACACACCCTAGGCACTCATATTGGCAAGACTACAGAAAGTGCCATCAAACAATGTGCTAAAACTGCACTTGTAGAAATTCTAATCTGTTGCTAGTTCTTGATAAATCTATCAGTTGAGTCCCTCATTTTACCCTATAATCAGGATCTTCTCCTTTGGCGTACTACTCATCTGAACTTTAGACCCTTTGAATCTTTAAACACCCTCTCTTAACTAATGTTGTGTCCTTATTTACATATCTGCATGTTGAGCAACAGATCTAAAGTGGGAAACGCATGAGAATAAATGGCTTTTATTCAAGAGAAAGTGCCACTAAATCTTTGTAAATTGTGCCATTGATGTTTTGTACATTAAGTGTATGTATTCCAGCGTGGGACATGTGGGAAATACAGGATTTGGGGCATTAGCCCACTTTCATCGTTTGGCAAACATCCCGAAATCAGTTCCATCAGCTCCCCAATCGCACTGAATCCTGTGAAGACCATTTTGCAATAGGGTCGGGTGTTGGTGTAATTTAAATCCCAGCGTGTGTATTGGTGCTTGACTGTACTGTACCTCTGAATATATTTCTGTAGCCTAATGTCTGTCTTGGGGGCAGCTTTTATTGAAGGCAACAGCGAGCCAGACGGACGGTGCCTGTGCAGAATGCAGATGGTGCTATCTGGTCCCGCTCTCTATAGACACTAAGCCAACCCCAGCCTATCTCCCTCTCTCTGCTCCTCTCCGTCCTTTCTCCCCCCCCCCCACCGCAACTTCTCCTGCATAATTACCTCGTATCGTCTCTCTTGGAATGGCACTTGGAGTGAGAAAGCTCGCCACGCATGGGAGCTGGCCCATTCACACCAAACCCGCCTTTGTCTCTAAATGCCCCTTTTGTTACCTACATAATTACCATTCAGAGAGAATGCCATACACTCCCAAATTAGCAAGAAAGTAGCAGCTGTATGGGCTACAGCACAGCGCACTCCCCTTTTCCTGATTGCCTTGGGATTCCATGGAGAAATCATCAGCGCACACTGCCATGCAATTGTGACCAAAAGGCTGGAGTTTTTTTTTTTTCTTTCTTTTTTAAAATCCTGGCTACAGGCAGCTATTTGGCCTGCATTTTGATGTTGTAAAGTAAAGTCCACGGAGGAGTATCAGCATCCATCTTCTTGTCATTGTTTATATTTCATGTAGACTGTAATTCAGGCAGTGGTAGTTGTTCAATCCCTTTCAATGGGATTATACCATCTGTCTGACCTGAAGTCTGACACTGTCTTTACATCATTCTTTATTTTGCTTTGGTTCATAATTTGGTCCCGTGCACTGAAGGATCAATTATTACGATCTTTGCTTCTGGTTATATTGAGTGGAGTTTGGATAAATGATCCAGTTTTGTTAGCTGTGTGGTGTAGCTGCCATTAAAGTACTACAAGCAACACCTTTTAACTAAGGGATGAAACAAATTGTGCTAGAATAGTGAAAGCTGGTAATCAGCCAACTCAGAATTAACCAAATACAAGCCATTAACTCCTCTTCTTTTTTTAAATATATGTAGTGATTTCAGTTATTGATTTGTACAGAACTACAGAGATGTTGCTTGGTTAGAAAACCCATTTTGGGCCCACACATTTTCAGCAGTTGTGGGTTGATAGTCCTGACAAAAAGGTTGAAGGAAAACATTTTTTTTTTTTTTCATTTGAGTGAAGTGTGGTCCAAAATATGTTGGATGGACAAAGACATAGACTTGCATGAAGGGAAACAGACTAGAGGTAAATGTCATTTGGTGCTAAAATACAGAAAAATATCAGCTTAATTATGTTGAATTCTTCCTGCAATATTCTAAATGTTTGCCAATTTGATTGTCAGAAACTGAGGTGATGTAGCTGTTTCTTAGACAATTTGCCTGGCTATTCTTTGTAGCCTTCATCTGCACTGGGATTTGTGTATTAAATTACTGCTGGTTGCTGGAGGCTACAATTTTGAGCTTCATCAGTCCAGCTCATGGTGAGGAAATCAAGGCTATCGGTCAGATCCAGCAGGGTACTTTTGCTGCTCTGTGGTTCAGTCATGCTACTCAGACCCTTTTGTTCCTCCAGAAATAGAAATGAACTGTTTTTTGTTTTTTTTTGCCTTCCAAATACATATTTCATTGACTGTGCAGAACACAAAAGCCCTCCTTTTTTCCACCACCCCATTAGCTCCGAGCTCTGTGCTTTTTTGCTATTCTGCTAATTGTGCGACCCGGATATTAGTGGCCATTAAACCTTCGTCTAGAGATGGGTAGAGCTTTAGGGCAATAAAAGAAAAGGAATGGAAGGAATTTGACCATTAACTGTTCCAATACTATTCAGCAGTCACATCATAAGGTATTGTTGGCCCAGGGCTGTTGAAATAAGCTGCTTGTTGCAGTTAATGGGCCGTGGTACAAAGGCACAGTTAAATTTTTAATACGGTTTGTTCATCGATAATGTTGGAAAAACACTAGTTTAGTCCATAATGCCAAAATCAAAAGAAAGTTTAATCTAATAAGAGATGGTAATGTTTCCAACAGGTTGTCATTTATGTTCTGTCCTCTCTAATGATTTGAAATCTAGTAAATGTTTTCCTGTTTTAGGATGAGTTCAGAACGTCTAGTTGCATGTTAGAGTGCTAATTGAAAACACTAAATTCATGCTTCATTGGCATCTTTGTATTTTGAAGAAATTGTTTACAAATCTTTTATAGCATATCAGCAGTGGGTTGATCACCGTTAAAAGAGAGTACTAATATTATAGGCCAATTTATATTGGTTATTCTTATGTGCCGCATTGTTGTATTAAAAAACGTACTGCGTTAATAAAAGACTGTAAAAAAGCCATTCTGTGCTCTGGGAACAAACTGTACAACAATGTGTAGTATGGCAGCTACACTGTCAGAGCACAGTATGTAAATTACATGCTCAGCGCAGCACGCACACAGCTACAGCTTCATGAGAGGCCAGAGGCTGCCTACTACTTTGCACTCTATGTATGTGTGAACGCAGCTTAAAACAGAAGGACCACCTTCAGAAACGCAAACATCCCTAATGATGCACCGCAGGGAAACTGACAGCTGATTTCTGGTAATTGCGGAATCGCCACAGAAAAGAAAAGCATCTCAGAGCTGAGTCTCGTGGCCTACTTTGGCTCGTCGGGAGGCAGTGCGGTCTTTGAAGGCCAGTCACCCAGCCGTGACTGTTGAGTGGTAATCAAACGATTACAGATTTGTGGCTGGCATCGGCGAGAGCGCGCGTGTTTCCCTACGGAGCCATGGGCTGAGGCTGTAAAGCCCAGATAAATCGATGGCCCAAGCAGTCCTCTTTAAGTGCAATCTAAATGGTGTTGCTATCCAGATGTATTGGCCTATAAAGAGACAGCAAAGGTTTCTGATGGAGACGTGGAATATCTGCAGCGTGAGCAATGAGTATCCCCTCCTCTGTTTCTTGTACTTAACCCTCTCTTCTTCTCTCTAGTGTCCTTCCTCATCCCCTCTCACTCACTGTCTTCAAACCCATGACAGTGCTTGGCAGATGGCCTTGTACGTTGATTGCACACCAGGTTTACACTGTGTGTGTGTGTGTGTGTTTGTAGCACAATCGCCTCAGGGTGTAGGGCACATCTCAGCTTTCATCATTCCCCTGCACACTCTCACTTTCTAATTCTCCCTCCTCTCTTGCTTTTTACTCCTATCATTGCATTTAAACCTTTCCCTCCCTCTTGCTTGCTCTTTTTCTCATCATTCTTTTCAGTTCTTCTTTTGTTGTTTACACCTAAATATCTCTTTCTAACCATCACCTCCTTCTCTTGCTCTTTGCAACACTTTCTTCCCGTCTGTGTCCTTTCTAAAGGCCCTTTCAGAGACAACGCGCCAACGGCACCACTGCACTCTGAAACCCACACATACATGTTAGATGGTGAATTCATAGTGTTACGAGGTGTTTCGACCTCATCATCCAACCAGCACTTATTTTAATGAGAAATCTCAATTTTTGAAATGGTTCCCCTCTCATTCCCATCTCTTCTCCTAGTAAAAAAGGGCAGTTAACCGACAGAGTCTGGATGCTGTGTTGAGGCGTCAATATCCAAAATGTAAAGTTTGTTATGGAAATACAGTTGATCTTCATGGATTGCATCGATGCCGAATTGACAAGAAGACTGTCGACATATGACGCCCTTTGTCTTGCGTTTCTAGATCACGTGTTTTTACAGAGACACAAGGAATTGTTAATATGTCATATTTCTTAAAGGGAGTTTGGCGTAATATTTTCCCCGGAGAGTGCAGGGAGCTTAAGTTTAACTCAAACTGCTAATGTTATTCATCTTGGAATAATGCATGAACACGCTAAAAGAACTGGAGGTTTCCTGGTTCTTCTGGGTGATGCAGGAGCCACACTAGCTGCTTCAGGTCCAATGCCAGATCAGTTGTAAGACCTGTAAATGTGCACCGTTTTATTTTTGGAATAAAAATAGGCTGTCAAAAGCAGCATTAACCCACAGTTAATCATATAACTATGATCACAGACAAATGAAATGAAATGCTGTGATTATTCTCGTGAGGTCTCTAAATGGATATTTCTGAATGCACAAAACACAAAACACAAAAACATGTTGGTGGTGTTTTTTTTTTCTTTCTTATTCTAACCCACAGTAGCACACCCTGCTCAGGAGAAGTATAATTTTATACAATTTGGTACGTCGACCCCATTTTGATAGGTTATGTCAAACCTAAGAGCTGAACTGTGTTTGACTGGAGAACTGGTGGTAAATCCCTTTATTGGGTGCAAGACGGAGAGCATCGCAATCGTTTTAAGTGTAGGAGAAGCATAATGAGCCTTTCCAATTAGAACTCAGGTGATGGAGAGAGAGTCACAGTGAAACTGGCAGAGGACTGGATCACCCTACAATGGCTTTCTGTCCCTGTGGACTGCTGCCGCAGAAGAACAGCTCTATCCCCAGCTTTGTTTCCTTGTCAGCTGCTAATACAACAGAAAAGACCAAATGAAACAAGGGTCATCCTTTCCTTTCTTCGCCTGGTTCGGTGAACAAGATTACAGCACTGACGGGGGGAATACGTTCTCAGTTTTTTTTTCCCCTTATCTTTTCTGTTTGCAAAATGTCTACCTGAGTGTATGTATGTGTGTATTCGAGTATGAGCCTGTGTGTGTCTCTTGTCTTTGCATATCATGAATTAATTAGGATGATCTGGCTGACAGCTTTGTCATTTTATCTGTGCACTGCTGCAAGAGATAAAGAAGATGCAAACTACATGCAAGGGCATCATAGATCAAGCTACATTTTTTCTTTTCTTAAGAGCGAGCAGGCAGGGCAGAAAATGTTTCATGCTTTCAATAACTCTGATGTCCTGACATTTCAGAATTGGCTGCCAAAGAGCAAGGTGCAGGTCTGCAATTGGGAGTGGGTTCCTGCAGTTCCTCAGGGATCCAGCAGAAATGTTGCTCGTGTGGGAGGAATTTTTATATGGCGAGAGCGTGCAATTAGCACAACTAGGGGTGAACACAGGATTAAAATCTAAATTTAACATATGAAAATAAGGTATCTTTTGTGGGTGCTGTAACCTGTTTGTGCAGGCCCACTCAGTAGCTGAGGCCGCTGTTGTTTGCCCCTGCGTTAACAAGTAGGAGTGAAATTAAAAGATTCAAACGTTATGCTTTCAACAGGCTTTATTTTCATAACTCAACCATCAAATCTCCATCAGCAACCAGGAAACATGAATGCGGGACTCAAACCCTCTGCTTTCTTTCTCGCTCTGGTGGCAGCTGCAGTTAAACCAATGCAAACATAACACTTGTTGCCATGTTGCTGCTTCACAACTACTCACAAATCTGTTATGAGGCCTTTATTGGGAAGCAACTGTAGCTTCAACTGGCCTTTGTGAGCAGCCTCAGTGATTTCTTGCTCTTTGGTGCATAAAAATAGCAGTGGAAATAATTTTTATGTGTGGGCTCAGAGACTTGACATGAGGCCTCCGTACTGGTCCAGTGAAGAAAAGTGTTGAAAAAGAACTTTAGTTTTCCACAAAACCCTTCTACAGAGTATGTATTTTATTTAGTAATATACGCATTTAATTTATTATGCTTTGCAATGACGATCACATTCATCAACATTTTGTAAAGGTGTTGGCCACCATGCCATATTTAAATCAACCAATGGCCTGATGCAATTGGGATAGGAGAAGCCATCAGCTAAGTGGTTGTCGTAATACAGTATGCATGTGGTGTTGTATGCATGGGCCTCACTGTACCCTGCAGACACCTGCTTTTGTGGACGTAGAGCTCCGATTTTCGAACTATAGTGCAAGTAATTGCATGAATTTTGATATTTATTCAACAGTTCTGCTTTATAGCAACAACTGCATTTAAATGTGAACAGGTTGATGACTCCGTTGCCTTGCCTTTTTCACCGTGTGAAAACATATTTCCAACACAATGTACCTATATTTTTGTGAAACTAAAAGAAATGTGAAAAGACACAATTAAACCTATAATTATTAAATAGCTGCTTGAACCGTCAAAATCTAGCTGGCTGGTTAGTTTGAGAAAGTGAAAGATGAAACCACTCAAAGCAACGTGATGCGCATAAAATACCTGTGACGTGAACCCAGTCCCAGTATGCAATAAGGAATAACATTATTCTTCATTTAATACGTAAGATGACTCATCCTCTACCTTTCAAATAGGCTCACTGGGAAAATGTTATTTCAGGTTCCATGCAAGGTAATTGTGATCTTACACAGGGATTGGATGAGTCATTGAGACCTTTTCAGCTTGGATAAACAGGATGGAGCGATCTCTTTGTATGAGATCTTTTTTTAGGAGGGCCATTTTTTGGTGGCCCAAACAATGTAAACGAGGCATTGAATAATTAATTGTTTTTCTTGCTCCGCCTAACCAAATCAAAATTTAACCTGTTACATTACAGGCTCACTCGTGGAAGACATAACTTCGCATGGATCTACACATTTTGGGCACTTAAAGCACAGGTATAGCCATTAACAGCAACAACAACAGGTGTTTTGACTAATCAGATGAACAAAATATCTAACAAATAAAGGCAATTGACTAAGTAAAGGTAAATCCAATATTGCCATAACGCAGATCACTATCCATTATAGCAGAGATACTGTATGACCCATAAACAGTTCAGCAAAATCTCTACTTGTTAACATATGTCTTTGGTTACTTATCATCATAACTTGGATTTTTTGATATGTTCATTGTCCCCTGAAACAACATTTAGACACATTTTTGATCGACATGCTAGAAGTAGTGAATTGTTAGATTGTAGGTTCCACACATTACACTGGTAACTGTATTGTAAGCCATTATCTTTTTGAACTCTTGGCTTGGGAGCTGTATAAAAACGGTCTATCTAGACTCTTTTACTGTTTCGATTTCATGGGGGATTTATTGCCACCTTCTGCCTAAGTGCCATGAATGTATTTACTGCAAGAAGCAATTCAGATGTCACATTCTCGCCACCCTCGTGCATCTTCTGAAAGGCCCTCCGTTCAGCCAGATAGGAAGCCTCCATGGGGGTGAGCTGGAAGGAGATGAGAAAGACGAGGGCGGGCGGAGGGGTACATTAAATCAGTCAAACTGACTCTGGAGGTCACTCAGAGCAGCGCATAACTCCAGCTCAGCTCCCCAGACCTCCAAAACCTTTTCACTGTGTGCCTCTTCTGTAGAAGCTAAGCTGATTCTTCATTTTTTTTTTCCTCAAACAATGGCAAAAGTAATGGCCTTACTTTCAGCCGAAGGGAATTTATGAATATTTCACCGCCCTGTGGTTGTCTGTGTCCATACATTGTAACTGTATGTGTGTGTATGAGACCGTGACGCACCGAGTGGTGCGTGAATCACAGTTGTTGGTCCTTCAGGAAAGAGATGGCTGGGGGCAGATTATGCTACTTTTCTAGAGCAGGCAGCAAGCGGGCAGAGCGTTGCCATTGTGAAGGTTAATGCTCCTAATAGACTGTGCAATCTCGTGGACATCAAGAGAAAGGGCAAACTGCCTCTTTTGAAAAACTTTCATTTTATGTCATATTAAACATTGGAGTTCTATGCATAAAAGATATGCAAGAAAGCGCTATTTAATTTAATTTGCATTAATGCACAGTTTAAATGACAGATTATTGTGTATATTAGAATACCTGTAGGTTGTTTCCGACAGGTTGAGTGTTTATTTGGTGTGGTTGTGCCGAGGCAGCGTTAAACATGGAGAGTTTCCTGCAAAGCAGCAATAAATAGATGATTATTGCGCCGTTCTGCCAGACTTTTAAAAACGTCTGCACTTTGTTTATTAATTTCATTGATTCAAAAAATGTCCAAACGCAGTCCAAGCAATTGTTTTGGACTGGCCAAATACAGTCATCACATGAGAAACTCTGCCGCCTTTCTCATCAAACCCAGCACCATATTGTTGGCTTCACTTTTCACTCTCAAACTCGTCAGTCAACAGGGAACGGGAGGGGAAGAGCGGTTTTTAATCTCCCTCAGACTCTGACCTTAATAACACAGGGCCACTCCTGGGATGCCAGTTCGTTCCAAAGCGAGTTTGAGCATATAACGTGCCATGATTAATACATTTACAGCAGCAATATAGAGAGTGGGCCACATAGAAATAAGCACATCGCCGTCGAAGGAGATAATGGACATCTACAGCGACACTCTTCCCAGTGCTCTCAGCCAGAGAGTAGACATGGCATGATTTACTAAGTCCTATACTCCTCAGACACAGATAACATGCGATTGTGTGTGTATATATGTGTTTGAACTGTGGACAGGACAGAGTGAGAGACTACTGATCGATGATGATACAGTGTATGTCTCTGGGGCCACCTCCAGATGTCAAAAATGGTCTGGCATTAGAATGACAGATAAAAATAGCAATATGTCTCTTTCTGAATCAATCCTTATGCTATCAACTGTAAGCTAATTATGCTCAGAGGACTACATTAGCCAATGCCTTATTGGCTGATGTAGTCCTGCATGATTTCATCACATCAGTTGACTGAAACAAACACACATGGACCAAAGGATCAAGAAAAGTGGAGGAAATGTCTGCTTCATCCATACTTGGAAGCAAAAAATTGCATCTGCAGTCTTTGCAGGGTGATAGATTTTCCAACCAATCCAAGCAACCTCTGTTATCGCCTCAAAATAAATTGTGAGCAGCGTCTGTCAATGTTGTGGCTTAAAAAGGAAAAAACTGTCATTTAACAGTGTAGGGAACATGGTAACTCCACACGGAAATTGTTCATGGTGTAATGTAAACAGGACTTTTATTTTGAAATTTAAGTTGTTCACTTACAGCCAGCGCCTCTCCTTCAGTCACTTCATGTATCCGTAACCTGATGTCTCCTGGAAGACGCCACTGACCAGGTCAACAAAACTCCGGCTCCCCTGTTCTCTCTCTTCTTCTCTGACTCCCGTCTTCCACTCGGACCTGGACGGAGGTCCTCTCCACTGAGTGGTCTGCACAAAGCAGACACACTAAAACTCTCCTTACAGCAGCAACGCGAGAGCCTGCAGTAAGATCCCTAACATCCCCGACACCGAAAGTCTGCCTGCTAAATTGACTTCAAGAGCAATGGAGCAGGTTAGTTAGCATCAACCTGCTAACTCTGCAAAGAGAACAAAGGAGCGACTGGGTTCCTCTGACCTCCACCATCAGAAATCTGCACAGCAAGGACTGTGTTCAGCATCGGAACCACAACTTTCCCAGTCTGGCTCAAATCCACCACCTCTGGAATCGCCAGCTAACACAGCAGCAAAGCAAGCATCAAGGACGGGCAACTAACTGGGCATAAACAGCTAGCATAGCAACAACATGGCTAAGCCATGTACGAAAACTTCATATGTCTTGATTTTGTTAATTCACCAAACTGTGTTGTTGTGACCTGTTTAATCGTTGGGCTACTGGATAGCCCCTCTGCTAAGTTGGTTAGTTTTGCTTTACACACGCACTCATAGAACCGAGTACATCCATAACTATTATGTCTTGCATGCATTCTAACCATCCTCTTTTCTAACCTGTACCATTAACCTGCACTGACCACACACACGTACATGTTGACTTGGGCCTCCACACACACACACACACACACACTCACACTCACGCACGCACACACTACTTTCAAAAGTATGTATATATTTATGGAAAGGATTTCAGTGACTCCCCCTGCCTTACCAAGCAGCTGCCACAGAGAAGATGACGAATCATGCAAAGGAACAGACTGTTTGTGTCTGTCTGTGTTACTTTGGAGAGTTGTCAGCCTCTCTTCATCCTACACCACAAGCTGCTGGTTGTTGTCATGCTCCACAGTCCCAGATGTTGTAATTCACAGTGGGCACTAACCGATGAGAGGACTAACCACCACCAGGACTCACTGGGAGTAACGGCTGATTGTGACGGAGAAGCCAGTGGGGCACAAAGTCAACATAAGGGATGATGGTTGGGATCCTTTGACAAGCATGTGGGTGGAGCATGGTTTATTAAATGCAAACACCTTTCCTGCACTGGTTTTGAGGTGTGCAAGGGATTTGTATTTGGTTTAGTTTAAATACATAGCTTGAGATATTTTCTGTGTATGAAACTGGAGACAATGATGCTTGCACAGTCTCATGGGGGATGCAATGTTTTCCAAAGAACTGTTCCTCAGCAGGTTGGAAACCACTCAAAGGAAGTAATTTCCCACCAGATACAGGATCTCGGATTGTGCTTTTTGGGGCTGTGCCAATGTAGAAACATGATTTCAGTGTTATAGGCGGGAAAGTGGGTTTGTCATTGAAACACTCTATTAAACATGTTGTATGACAAATTATGTAAAAGGCCCACAACACCTCCAGGCTTGGGCACTTGACAGACTTATAACCAAAACCACTAATGCACATTGCGGTAAGTTATTCCTCCTCTGTGAATGCAGCCCATACTAACAAGTAATTCAACGTGAAAGAATGGCTTAAAACAATCAAAACAATGTGCCAGTTGGGTTAGACGATTTCACAATGAAGAGACATGCAAAATTACTTGCCTTTATTGCCAGACATTTACATTTGTGGCGCGTGTGAGCTGACTTAACAGTGTGGTCTGGGATACTTTTATCCTCCCGGTAACAGAAGCCACTTGAAAAGAAAATCCTAGCCACAGTGACTGGTGTTGTTGGAAAGTAGATCCTGCTGTGTTGGTGTCACGTTTTGATACATTTTCACCACTTTTAAATTTTGGCTTCTGCCAAAAGTTTGTCTCAGGGTAATACTTTGATAGTACTTTAACTTATGGATTGTTTCTCAAAGATGCATCAGCAGAAATTCAAAAGTGGTCAGATTTAACCATACAGCAGGCAACTAGCTAGAACAGTTGGCTGATAATTGTCTAGGATTTTGACACTATGATGAGCACTACAGAGCCATTTGATTTGTGTTAATATTAGAAATATTGATCGATGCAGGTATAACTTTCCTCTTCATACGCTTTTCTTTGCAGCCAATTTTGGAGTCATTGTTGTCGTGGTTCAGTTCTTCTAATTGTGGAATGAACCTGCCACTTTGGCCTATGAAAACCAATTTTCCCCCTCCTTTCCTTGTGGCTCCCAAGATGCTGTGATGGCAAGAGGTAGCTGTCGGAACCAATCACAGAATTCTGTAGCGTAATGTCCAATTAGTATTCCAAGGTCCTTTTTAAATAAGCTGTTTGTCAACATTGTCAAGCAGCCTGCACTGTTGTGCTTGTCCTTGGCATATGGGCCAATCAAAATTTGATGAAGCATCCAATCAACACGCATCACAGTGTCCATGTCATGGTGTATATTAATTCATAATTTATAATCCTTGGTGTGTCCATGGAGTGCGTCATGGAAAGCCGTGAGGCCAAGAACACAATGAAGCTCCTGGGCCTTGTCTGTATTAGCTTGGCAGCCTGCCTGCTCTGAGAGAGATAGAAAGGGGGGCTGTGTGTGAGAGAAATGGAGGATCTGGATTCTCCTCTTCACATGGTAACATAAAGAAGCAAGCACTTAGATAGGCAGACATACTGGCAGGTAGTGAAACAGGCATAGCTTGGTAGGAGAGGTAGGTGGCTGATCAGCACGTAGGTTGTCACAAAGCTCCTCCCTGGCCGTGTGTGTGTGTGTGTTAGTGATATCTTGTTCAGTTTCTACAATCCTGCCAAGTGCAGCACACACAGCATTTCTCGTATACTGAGCTCTTAGGGATCTCTCGCCATATTGCAAAATGAACAAAGTTTACATATGCTGCTCCTAGGTTGCTAAACCTGACGATGTTCAGTAGAGCTTCATAAGCCCAGGAGCATTTCACGCATGGGGTCATGTGTGAATTGGAGCAGGGATCGATATTCAGGGAAGTCTGTACCGCCAATGGTTTTGCGGCTGATTTGGTAACTGAATATTAAATACATTACAAGAACATTGGCAGAGGACAAAAACAGCCCCTCGCCCGCCATGTTCCTGCAAATAATAAGAGACGTCTTCCACTGCGTACACATACATCACTAGTGGTAGCTGAAAGGTTATTCCAGTTTTTTTTTTTCCCGGGAACTATGTGTGAAAGGGAGATGGATCACCTTTCAGGAGCGTTGGGCATGAAAAGGAGACAGTAGCCAGAGAATGCTAAAATATCATCGGCTTGTAGAGACAGCGAGGTTGGCTGATGGACAGATAGGAAGGCTACCAGGTAGATAGACAATATAGAGACAGAAATCAACAGATGTCCATAGCACCAGACAGTGACTGATACAACCACATGGACAGGAAATGTACTTTTCTGAGGTTGTCGATGTCACTTGAGCAAGAGCTGTGGAGGAGGAAAAAAGGTTCCAAATTGAATGCGAGCAGCAGTGCTCCGGTAAACGCTGGTACTTTTTCTTTCCTTGGCTGTGTCATCTTCTCTGTTTGCCCTGGAGCGCCTCTTCTCAGCATCAGCCTCCATGTCAGGGCTCATCTCACAATCTCTTGCTCTTTTTAATCCTCATCCCCCTCTCTGATCCTGTGTGTGTGACGGGACGGGACCTGCTGTTTGGTGTAGAAGGCAGACTTGTCCGTCACGCTGGGGGCAAAATGGTGAACTTTGATTCAGTGCCATCATCTTCAAGATTAAAGCCTTTGGGGCCACGCTCTTCCCTGAGCCCTGCCAAACAGCCTGTGATTGTGTGTTTCTTTTTTCCCAGAAATTTGTACGTGAATTTCTACCATTGTTTCGGTATAGTTCCCAAGTGGACGTGTATGCGGATAGCTGTGGAGGCGTAGCAAAGCTTAATGATCTAGCCTTGATGTATTATGTGGATAATTTGGCAAGAATCTCTGATCACATACATTGCTTTTATTCATAATGGTTATTGAGAAACGAAATGATGTAATTGTTTTTTTGTTCTGCACTGTATGTATTTGTTTGGTGCCTTAACTACCTAATTTTAGTGACAGCTTGAATAATTCCAGGAGCTGTAGCAGCCGAAATTCTAATTATATCGATGCAAAGTAAAATTATGATGCAAATTCGAACATCATCATCCAGTCATCAATACCAAGCCAATACTTGGAGGGTACAATCATACGAGTTTCAGGGTTTGTACTTCTATGTCGAGAGACTTCACATCTTCCAACATGCTGATTTTTATGTTTTTCCCCCCCCCCAGATGATGAAGCATGCATGGGACAGCTACAGACAGTATGGCTGGGGTCACAACGAGCTGAAGCCCCTCGCCAAGAAAGGACATTCCACAAATATCTTTGGTAAGCCAGACGAACCCCTCTCTCCCACTGCTGTCTGTGCCCATTGCCAGTCTGCTCACACAGTTGTAAATCACACATGGATGAATGCACACACACGCTGTCTTGCTTAAACTCAAGACACACACACACACACACACACACACACACACCCTGCCTTCTCTCTTGTGGACAAGGTCATGTGATAATTTCACTTTGGGAAGAGTGTTTCCGAACAGAAGCACAAGATTATTGACACCACAAGCAGAGAACACACCGAATCATATCATCATTGAAATGGCACGTAGGAGAAAATCAAAACGTTTATTTGAAGCATTGGTAATATTTCACTAGTCCTTATACTGTGAATAAATCTACAGAGCAGTTATTCTGTTGAACTATAGTACAGTGTTGAAAGCACACAATGATGCTGTGTTAATTCTAGTTAGTACAATGTGAACACTAATGCCAGTAATGGCAATAAATAAACTGAAATGAATCTATCACTAGTAAAATGTTGTAATGTACATTTTACATTGGGCAGCAGTAGAGTGGTGTGCACTTTGTCAGGGTTCAGTTTTAAGGGAAATTCCTGTTTGTAGAGAGATCTCACATCTTGGACTGCACTTGTTGCGGTGGGAGAATTTTGTTGCAACCTAGTAAATTAGTAAACATTGCTAGATTTAAAACCCTTAAATGTCCCCTCCTCTCAAAATTGTTCCTACGGTTGGATGTTTGAGCTTCACTGTGCAGAATGATGCATGTGCAGAGTTTGACACCAGACAGATGTTTTCACATTCATCTGCTCAATGCGGAACTTTTCTATGTGCTCAATGAAAATCCCATTTTCTGGGGAGGGCCTACAAGCATGATTTGTGGCGTCACAAATAGTCTGGAAGCCAATCCTGCTCCAATATTCAACTTGCAAAAGTGTGACGTGGAAACTTGTGATGTGGAGGCCTCCAGTGCACATACACTGAGAATGGACTTAACAGTAAAGTAGGAAATACCTGTTGTTCAGCAGTTCAACATATATTTATAGATTCTGGATTTGTAATGGAGAAGGAGTAGATCCTATTTTGAAGATTTTAACAAGATAATTGGTTTTTTTTATGTGAAAAGAAAATATCGGATACAAATTATTATTCAAAGAAGAGCAATTTATACATGTTTAAACATGTCTGGAGGTGATCTTTAACTCCACAGGGCCTCTTTAAGGAGCCTCCCTATTATTTCTTGTATAAAACGCCTTATCTGGCACTGGAGAGGTACACGTTGGCAGGTGGTGGATACACCACTGGCCTTTTTCCCAGCATTTCTTCACCAGTGTGGACATGGCCAACACAGCATTTTTCTTTTTTCTCTTTCACACTTGCTCATCTTCTTGGCCTTTTGTGCTACTATTCCGCCTTCTCTTCTCAGGTGATAGCACGTCTTCTTCTGCGGCCTTGTAGATGTCACAGTGGATAAGGAAGTAAAATATCAAGAGATCTACAGCCCACAGTCTCAGATTTATAAAGATAATATTATATTATATATTATATGTTCATTGTGGAAAAGTGTCAATGAAAGTTTGCAGTAATACTACTTTAATTAAATATCTGCCACTCCCAAGATATGTCATTGCGCATAAATTCAAGCTGGCAGCTGCGAGCGAGAAATAAAATTGGCATAGACATGACAACAGAGTCACACTAGGAAACCATTCCTATTTTCTTATCTAGGCTTGCCTCAAATGATGTCGTGTCCCCATAATGCCGCCAGAAATGTTGCTTCAGACAGTCGGCTCCTGCGCATGTGTATTTGTAAGTATGCGCTCTGATTGGCTGTAACTGCATCCACTGGAGCCAATAGCAGCGTCCGATATAGAAATGTGACCGTCACACTCCAGTATGTCACCAACAAAGATGGTGGGTGAGAATTGATCGAATACACACAAGTAGAACAAGCAATGCGCCATGCAAAAGGGGAACCCATCCACATCTTTTACAACTATACGTATTAGTTTTACAGACTGAAGTAAATGGCTCACATAGACTAACTGGCTCAGCGGTTAGTGCCGTTTCTCTAGTTTAAGAGGGAAAAAACTGAATGTCTCTATAGCTCTAATCATTGCAGAGGTATGACCCATTAAAGACAATGTGATTTTTGGGATTGTATACGATCAGAGGGTTAACGCAGAGTGAAACACGATGACCAAAAATAATAATTTCAGTTCATTATGAGACAATGGCGAAAGACATTAATCTATGGTTTTAATGAATGGGGAACACTGGGACTGTTGCTTGTGCTGTGTGCTCACCTTTGCCTTTGAATGTTCTTCCCTTCTCTTATGATTGAGACAATTATTTGAACTTCAAAATTAAATGCTGATATAGCAATAGATGCATTTGTAATTGAAAATTCAAAGTCGGAATAATCAGTGCTAATACTGATTTCTATGTTGGTCTTTGCTTAGTGTGAATTTATGTGTTGTTCATCCGAGTGTTTAGGAGCTGCCAGTTGATTTGGGTCTCTGCTTGTGTGTTTATACCTTAGGTTAGTGAGTGTGTGTGTGTGACGAAGAGAGAGAACGGATCCATGCTTATGAGGCTTTTGTGTCCAATTGGAATGTTCCGGCTGGGAAATTGGCCGGAGGCGCCTGTGTTATTTTATGAGCTGCTGCTAAATGGTAGATAGATGCTGGTCTCAATGTCTGCGTATGTGTGTGTTTTGCCCTGCCTCCTTGTAATGGCTGAGTCTGGGTATCTTGCAGGTTATTAGTCACAGAGGTGGCCAGTAAAACGCAAGCGAAGACACAAGGCGAAGAATCAACCCTCACACTCTTCGCAAAACACACTTCCATTATTGATGAGGCGTATCCTGTCCTCCTACAGAACTTGGCTATATTGATTGTGTGTGCACGTTTGTGTGTGCACGTGTAAGTGTCTGTCAGAGAGAGAGGCTAAAAAGAGAGAAATATATTGGAGATGCAGCAGGCTGTTACTATTAGGAACATTGACAGCTTGCACCATAGACATACACACACATGCACAATGGCTACGTGATTGGATGGAAACAGGGATTGCTGATCGACTGTGAATTGTGGATTTTGTCATTTAAAGTGAACCCTGCTGCAATATACATTGATGGTAAAGCCAATCCAAGACCAACATCATACCTTTTTTGACTTGAGTGCTTAAACGGACCCCATGGACTAAAGGGAAATGTGGAATGATTTGCTGACCACGTTGGTACAGTCTTCCTGCCTGACACAAGCAGAAACACAGCCGTTTGCGTCTATTAAACATGCCTTCCATGCAGTTGTTTAAGAGACAAAGGGTAAATCTGTTTGTGCTCGGACCACGCCTCACAGCTCAGCCTTAATCTGTCCAAAAAGAAAACGAGAGGGCAGAATTTTAACAAGAGGACTGGGGTTCTCATTGTAGCACCAGTCTCCGATAACCTTGAGTTCACTGCCTGGCCCTGTTCTTTTTTTTTTTCCTTTTCTTTTTCTTCTCCTCTGTGGAGAACGAGTAGAGCTGATTTTGAGTACAGATACAAACACAGCCTTTGTCTCGAGGGGTAAGTGGTTCAAGCGAGGATACTGCATGGCCTTGTAAAGGAAACACAGTTCATGCTGGGTTAAGAAAAGCACAGTTCACACAGTGTCAGACACAGCCAGCAAGCTGCCTCAAACACACACACACATCCTTAGATGGAGTCAATGGCAAAGACTTCATACGGACAACGAGCCAGTAGGGACTGAGGGTCATTTTAAACTGATCTAACTGTTATGTCAGTATATAAAGCCAAAAATAGCTCTTTCTTGCATATTGTTCTCTACTTAGCCTTTTTAGAATAAGGCTGCAGTCTACCTCTTTCAAAATGAAGAATCAATGATTTTGTACCTCATTATATCCATTATTATTATTTACAAATACAATAAACAGTAGTAAAAGTGAAAAAATAAAATAAAACCACGAAGCTACAAAAACATGACCCAAGTTTTCTGAACATATCTGAGGTTTTGCCACTGCATTTCTGCTGTATATGCTACTGTTTAAACCAAAGAGCTTCAACAATGAATCTGAATCTATTTTGATAATCGATGACTCATTTGAGTAATTTTTGAGCTTTTCATGTGTAGTTATTTGCAAATTTTCTTCGTCATATTTGATAGTGAATGAAATTTTCATTTTGGACTGTTGGTCGGACAAATTATGCAAATCAGCTCTCCAGAGTTGTTATGGCTATTTGTCCACTGCTTTTTACCCACGAATAATCGGTTAATGCAGAAAATAATGAGCAATCGTTAGTTGCAGCCCTAATAAACAACATGTCTGAACTAACCACCACCACACACTGCCAGTTGCATGACTGCTTGGTGTCTTGTGGCTTTGATCATTGTAACTCTGTTCTCAGCGGTTAGCCCGTTCAGTCAGATGATAGACAACTCTATAATACCCATGGGTAATTGAATGAGGAACATCAGCCACCATTGATTCAGCCTGACAGCATTTGACCCACGTTCAGATTGTGGGTCAGTCAAAGCAAAGGCAAAAGCTTCACCAGCAGCTAAAGTGGCCTTGTTTGTTGTAGACGGACAGCAGTGGCTCTGATCTTTAAACACATTCTCCATTGTTTGCATGAAAATGCTCTCCGGGGACGCAGGTCACTATACATTGATCATGACTTCAGTGCGAGTGAGTGTAAGTCCACACCACTTTCTAACCATCCCTCTGTTGTCAGAGGAGAGTAGTTTACAAACCCAACCCTCCCATCTTCAGAGTCACAGTAGATTAGGCGATGAAATAAAGCATGAATCGCCTTTTTAATGCGGGACAGATGTGATTCTGGATCTATGCTGACGTCATGAATGAGACATGTCTCTCTGTTAAGCAACAAATCAAATAATTGTTGAATTCGTTTTGTGGTATTGCCCTGTTTGTCGGACAATTACAGACGTCACCTTGTGTTCTGAGAAATCCTGGAGGACATTTTCATTATATTCAATTGACTGTACTAAATGATTAATTAATTTATTAATCAAAGAAATGATCACAGATTATAATGGCAATAACTATTTGCTGCCCTAAATGTAACCAAACTTAACAAAGAAAAGATCATTTAAACAATAAGCTTGTTTGGTAGTAGGTTTGGTAGTAGGTTTGGTTTGGTTTTGTCTAGGACTTGAGGTTCTGCTATTTTTCAGACAACATGAGAGGGTCAGGAGTGTTGTCAGTTTCCCCGAGTTGCTTCTCTCTCTGGATTTCATTTGTGGCTTTGAGTGACCGTAATGGAGGCATTTTAGTGGATTTCATCTTGTCTGCACACGAGAGAATCCACTGGTGAGTCCTGCCCTGCATGCTCGACCTTGTGACTGTTACTGCTTTATTGGATTCCCCCGCAAGCTTGCTCGTCTGATGGTTTTAATCTAAACTTGCAAGTGGATAATCACTTACTACCCAGCCGCATTGCTTTCTCCCACAAGCACTTTGACATGCTCACAGTAAATGATATCACAGAGGGCCTCGGGCATGCAGCTGCTAGAAGCCTGTTAGGGAGGAGCTGATGTATGACGGCATATCCCTGCCGTAATCCGTGCGTACAAATGAGATCCTCGTGCATGCAATTTAAACAGCCACGCACGTATATTATTTCTGCTTGCGCGAGCAATATTATACGTTGCGAGGAGAAAACCATGCTTTGAACGCGCGCAGAATCTGAAG
Organism: Gadopsis marmoratus; assembly: GCA_036023855.1. Classification (NCBI taxonomy): domain Eukaryota; kingdom Metazoa; phylum Chordata; class Actinopteri; order Centrarchiformes; family Percichthyidae; genus Gadopsis; species Gadopsis marmoratus. The sequence goes on from JAVQJF010049126.1 coordinate 56,240, forward strand.
GAGCACACGACTACCATCATCGCTCTGCCGCTCGCGAAACTTTCACCTGCTCGCTCGCGAGTGGTTTTTTTTTTGTTTTTTTATGGCAGTAAGTGGGCGGACCCAGTCAATCATTGTTTACCTAAATACAAATTTAAACAGAATGTTTAAATTGCGTGTGAGGATCTCATTTGCATGCATGGATTATGGCAGGGATGTGCCGTCATACTGATGGAGAGGATGCAAAACTGGGATGAAGTTTAGATACCAGGCCCTTCTGTCTGTACTGAAGCACTGACACCTTCTTTGTCCACTATAAGATTACTGTGGCTGTTTGTGGATAATGTTGTTCATACAGACTTGTCTGCTTATACCCAGATTCAAGTGATGTATACATGCATTTGTGAGGTGTAAAATCTTATGTCACTGCTTTTGAAAACTTTCAAAAATGCTCTTATGCAATTTAAATGCCCTCATTTTCTTTTTGAATGGTATTTTTATTGTCTTTACTCACTGGAACACACTTTTGTTAAATCACACCAATCCCTTAAAGTCACCATGTTGGACCAGAGCAGAAATACTCTTCAAATGCTCTTTTTATTGCCATGAGCTATTAATTTTATGGCATCCACAAAACGTGTTGCTCTGGTGATTAAGAGTTTTCTGTTACTGGGAGTCTGTTTGGTATAATGTCTCTTCCAGGATCCCATAAAACCACAATACCAGATCAAATAGTGCTTTTCTAATCAATAGACACCGAGGAGTGTAATCGTCTGTAGAGCTACTGGATATTCACTCCTCCTTGCAATGTCTCTGCAGGGTTCATGTGGATACTGTGCTAACCATGTGAAGTCTGCTCTTGCCCACAGCCATGTAGCTTTACTCAACACACACACACAGCCACAGCATTTAGGTCGTGTCTTTACATGATTGGCTCCCAGGGCGAAACAGCGCGTTGCATCCTGGAAAAGGGTTGTGCGTAGCAGCACCATGGCAATGCACCCATGGGTGAAGACCAGTGAAACAGGAATCACATATTTATGTGTAACTAGAGTCACACAGTCCAGAATTCAGGGTCCATATCGATTGTCAGACCTTTTTATATGGTCTTGCACCACCATGTATTTAGACCGGTGTGCTAGACTGGAGCATTTAATGCGTGATGAGTTAGAGTAGTCGTGCGCACATCCACAAAACTGAATTTGAACTCCCAGCAATATAAACATCACAATAGTACACACACATGAATAAATAAAACAAATGTAAGTAGATACATAAAACCACATCACACACTTCTCACAATAGGTTAGTCATTTTCGCCAGAGCTTCACACTTCTAATTCCTCTTCAATGTCACCCTGTTTAACATACTCCAAGCCGCATTCTTGGAATGTAACCACCTTCTGAATGGCTGCAAAAGTATTGGCCTAAGTCTTCAGACACTGTTCTGAAGGAAAGTGAATAAAGAAGACTGCAAAGGCTGTGAGTGAGTTGGAGTTGGATGGGAAGAGTCAATATCTCTCTGTTATGTCGGAGAAAGGGAGGGAGTGAGAAAAACGAAAGAAGGAAAAAGCGAGAGAAATCCGGAGACACTGAGTGCAGTGAAATTCTTAAAAGCCTTAAGATGTGCCAATTGTCTCCAGCTCTAGCATATTAGTCCATATTGAAATAAAGTGCTCACTGTGTGCACTGTCAGGATGGATTGATTGCACGGCGAGATATTGAATAACCTGCAGACAGTAATCCTAAAGTACTTGAGTGAATATCTTAAAGTTTATAATACAGCATGCTGTCAGCTGGATGCTTTTATCCAAAGCACCTCACAGTTCCATTAATGTATACATTTTTTATCACCGTTGGTTCCAGGAAGGACTAAGCTCCTAACGAGAACAATAGGGTCGTATCATCCACATCACACCAAGTCATTGAGCACATCTGTGGCTATGTCACCTGACTTAACCAGGAATCAGTTTGCTGTGGGTGGAAGCTTTTGTTTATTTGGATGCCACTGAATCAGAAGCAAGTTGACCGCTCCTATTTGTAGCTGCTATGAGTGGCTCCAGTAGTTTTGCATTAATTTGTGGTAATTTCATTTCTTTTATGTTTGCAAGAGGAAATGGTAGGTTTTTGGTCTACCATCTACCAAAATCTACCGCTTCATCTCTGTAGCTTAAAGTTATTCCTTTCCAGACAACCCTTGGGGATGTTGGCTTGATGAAGCTTAACTTCACCCCAGGAACATTTCCTAATCTCTTTCATATTCATAAGTTCATAGCCACAGCTCCACCAAGCCCCCCGATTAAAATCTCCCTTTATACAAATGTACGCAACCAATGGCAAAATTGCATTTGGCTGGTTGTTTCCCTCGTAGGATGAGATGCAACACGACATTCTGCTGAACTGAAAGCAATGACACACTTGAAAGGACCACACGTCAAGCTTTTCACCACTTTGTTCTTCTCAGCCTGATGTGTAGACTTGGGTGTCTTCATGACTGTGGGGGGTGGAGTGGGGTGAGAGGTTTCACCAATGATCACTTGACAGCCTGAAGGCCCAAAGCTGCTTTCTATATGGGAGAAAGCAGAAGGAGGGCAGGAGATGGAAGCAGAGATCAGGGTTTGGTAAGGGAGAAGACAAAGAGAGCAATACAGTAGCTCAGCTTGGTAAGGCTGTTTACAAATGCTGGTATTAAATTGAGCCCTCGCTAACCCCCCGTCTCTTGTAGTCACTGATGTCTTGCTTGCTTTCCAGTCTGGCACTGCACATATGGAGTTTGCAGCGATAACGTTGGAGGATTTGCTAGTTGATACTCGTGGTGATTCTGCAACAACAAGTCCTTGATTTCAGGTAAAAGTAGACAAAACAGACATATCATTTTCGACAACTGTTTCTACATTTAAGTTGTGTATCAATAGAAGACTGGATAAGGTCAATATCCTCACATGTTGTTGGTCCATATAGAAGACATGGAAATAAAGGAGCAGCATTGTTTCTGTATCTCAGGGCACAGCTAGTTGGAAGTAGTATAGAGCAGTTAATTCATGGTAATTCGTGGGAGAGAAACTCCCTCGTCAGTATCATGAATACCACATTGATCAAAACTCACTAGCCAGGATTAATCGGGTATTGTTTGTCGTACGTTTTGACCGTGCTATTAGACACATTAGGCTCAAAGCTGATCTGCTCCTGTTAGCGGTAATTGGTATAGCCTATCTCCAATTTGGATGGGTGAGCAGGCCCTACTGCATTATTTCTAGCTTTGCAGACTTCAGTTGGCAATTTGCAGTGCAAAAAGAGACTGGGGAGAGAATTGAATTCTGCTCCCAACAAGACGTCAAATTTCCTTCAGAGCTCGTCGACTTGGCCCTCCCTTACTCTTTCCTTTCAGATTAAACTTTCAGCAGGGCTGCCGGTGCCAAATTAGACAGCAGGAAACGGGAGGATTTGCCTGCTGCTGAGTCCAGCAGGAATGTGCATAAGCCCTTCAAACAGGCTAGAAAAAGGGGGAGGTTTTAGGAAAAACATTACCTTGTAAGTTCATACTCAGAGGCTTTTGTTGCCTACCATCTATGTGACCAGATGATAATAATGACTCTTTTTCGAAGGCAGGTGCCAGGACCAACCAGGTGAACAAAGGAACTACTTTTTCACAGCTTACTTTGTATACTCGGGCATAAAAATATTAGCATCTATCCCTGTCATCTGTTAATGTCAGCTTTGAATCATCTGTAACTTATATAAGCAGTAGATATATTTGTTTCTTAATCTGTAAAAAAAAAAAAAAAAAAAGGTAAAACATTGTTGTTCAAGATCCCCTGTGGGTAAATAAAATAATGGAGGAGACGGTCACACAAAGCAGATTGTGAGTCGGATCAAGAAAGAAAGGAACCACGACACCAAATACCCGCAAGAGGATCTGGGCCCAAACACATAAAACTAGAAACTTGAGAGTGAGTGAAATGAAACACCATCATGAAGAGGGAAGGACAGTGAAAATAGGCGAGTTAAAGGGAGGATGAGCATCGAGAACATTAGATGAAAGGAATTTTGGAAATTCAATCTAAAATATCTTGGTAGGCTACAACAGTGACCAATTCTGCAGCCTGATTTTTAACATTTTGACCTGTATTTGGCTCTGATCAGTTGGTGTTATCAGAGCTGTGAATTTGCCCGTCAGGACTACATGTAAGGGAACACAAACACATTTCAAAGACTAGAGTGCAGTAACACAGTGTACAAAAGGAAACAGGAAGGCAATTACTTCCCCAGTTACAAGCTCAAAGTCCAATATTCTGTGTCACAGTTGGTCAGCTGGATAATTGAGATTACCTTTTTGGTTTCTTTTTCATGAAGAGGTAAAGAGATGGAGCGCATGGCGAAGCTGATTTTCAGTTGATGGCAGTGCAACTGTAACTTGTTAAAATCCCATGTACAGTAATATTTTGCACAATTTTATAGTTTTTGAAGTGCTTTTTTGGATGCTATAGAACATACAACAGTGCAATGACCATCATCTGTCATGATATACATATAACATTTTATATCAATAAATATTATGTTGATGTAAGGTCCTCATCAAGGTTCTTCATCACATTGATACCAAACATCTGTAAATCCAATATAGCCTCAAAGCAGTTCTGTTCTTTGTTTGCAACCTTTGTAGGAAGACATTTCTCGATCATTATCTTTATCCAAACTTTGATTAGCTGGTTTAGCTGTTTGTCTCCTGTCTGGCTTGATGTCAGATTTAAATTATGTAAAAGTTACAGGAAATCAAGGCGGCAGGATTTGGTTTGGTCTGTATCTTTATTTTGGCCTTTTTGGTGCATTTAACCATTGCACTTTTAACTGACACTTAAAAACGTTGTGCAGTAGTGCACTCGTTGACTTGCATGGTGTTAAACAATCAATTTGAGCAGCTGTTCTGACCAAAAAATACCAGGCCAAATCACAGAAGATAATCGTGCCACCAGATTTATTACAATGTATCCAAGGTAGACTACGCTGAATAGCTGTATTACCTAGATGCACTGTATGCATCCTTGTAGACATATTGTATGAGTATTACGGGGATTTATCCACCGTCCATACAGCCTGTGGATTCCTGCTGTGTGATCCAGTCTAATCCCTGCTTGGCCTGTAGTGCTGGCATTTAGTTGCACATATTGTTTATAATGTAGGTCTACCAAATGTGGCACGGAAATTCAGAACTCGGTTGAGGTAATCCTTGGATGCTTAAACTCTCAATTTTACGTACACAAACAGTATATTCCTAACACATAGCTTTATCACAAGCTACACGTGACACAGTTTGCTGAATTTCCTTTTCTTTGTACAGACAAAGGAATGCCGTGAAATGACTCTACAGTAAAAGCCAGTACAGACTGCAGCCATTTAGCACCCGGCCTGACATGAGATAGGCATTCGGACTCGACCAGAAACCCTCTGAGGCAGAAAACAGAACGCAGCAGATGTTTCAGTATGGTGCCAAATGCGTTGGTAACCAGTTGTCCACTGCCAGCCAGACTGGTCTGAATGGGCCTGGGGCTGTCGATGTTTATCGCCGCTGGGCTCATTACGAAACAGGCTGAAATGTCACGGTGGACCTGGAGCAACAGAGTAGGAGGAGATGGGGTTGAAGCCTGCAATACACCTTTTACTAAACTGTGTAGCAGGCTAAAGATTAACATGGTGGAACAAAGGCTAAAAGGTTGGGGCTGAATACAAAAGAACAACATGCACATCTTCACTGTTTAGATGAAAGTTGTTTCCATGATGATAATTGGTATTTGCGATTTTGAGAGCAACGTTGTTTCATACAGGAGCCCAACTGATATATCAAATGACTGGCATTGACAGCTGGTTTAGTTTTCCTACAGATACCTAAAAAGGTGAGATTATGTAGAATCAATGTCAGTATTTCATAGTTTGTCCAGCAATCTTCATTGTTTACAATAATCTTTACCAGCTGAGTTGGCAGAGATGCTGATATACAGCTGAGCTGATAATGGTGCAGGGGATGTTAATATTTTTTATAACCATTGTTTCATAACCAAATGTAAGGGGGTCCCTGTTAAAAGTGGTATATCATGTATCAATTGAGCCTCTTCAGCCAAATTACTAAAACATGTTTTCTCGCTTACCTCTAGTAGTATCTAGTCAGGCAGATCATTTTGGTTTAATTTGCAGAGTTTGAGATTTCCACCTGAGATTTTTACCCAATACAATGGAGGTGAATGGAATTTTATTTCTGTTTGCCACAACACTGAGAATTACATTTAAAAAAGGCTTCAGCATCTTTTGCAATAACCAGTGTCCTGGTTATTCTGGATAATGCACAGACCTCATTGTGAGCCCATTTCATATGAACTACTTTCTTGCAATCCCTTTGAAAACTGTAGACTGCTTGTGGAGTCTTTAATATTCTAAACTAAACTAGACACTTCAAAGAAGTCAGTGCTCTTCTCTGCAGAGTCTCTGCTCAGCTTTTCAATTCCAGTTGTGTTGGACGTTACAGAGAGACTAGGCAGAAGGAAGAGGAGCAAATGTGTAAAGGCCTGTGCAGAAGGTTGTCTGGAGGGCATCAGAAGGAGCTCAGTGGTAAAGACTGGAGACGGAGTGGGATGGAGGAAGAGGTCGAAAGCAAAACCAGCGAGGCTGCTGGATGTAAATAAATATGAGAGAGGGAAACTTAGAAATGCATCAACTCTGGAGCTCCAACTCAGTGTTTTTGTAAAGTGAATTCACGTTTTCCTGCCTCGGTTGAATTCATGCCGGAGAGCTCTGAAACCTGTCGTCTAATGAAACTGGCACGGGAACCAAGACAGGGTTCGAGAGGGAGAGAGGGGTGTGTGAGATTGTAATAGATGGATAGAGGAATCTGGAGGGTGTGTGAGAGAGTTCAGTCGAGGTAGAACGAAGGTGTGTGGTGCGAATTAAACAAAAGGAAAAGGGGCGTACGTGCATCTATGTTACGATAGGAGTTAGATTGAGAGGGGTCTCTCTATGTGATTGAGGCTGTGGTGATAATTCCCCAAATAAATAAACCTCATCCTGGCCAATATTGTTTCAGATAAGCAGAGTCTGGCAACCCTAAACTCACATCTTGGAAGTTCCAGTTCAGCTTCATTTGATGCAGTTGGCGTTGTATGAAAGGCTGCACAGCACTGCAGGGAGGATGGTGGAGACGAGATAGCAACAGACAGTGAAACAATACAAGCCCAGATATGAAGACTGACAACAGGTAAAGGCAAGGTGGAGCCCGGTTAATGTGGAAGAAACGAGGTTTAGCAGGGCAGATTGCTCAATGATAGGGAACTAGGGAAAGAGAAATGCACCTACGGAAGGGTGCGAGGAGTATCGGCGCATCCGAGTTCGAATGGAGGGATCACTGAAAGATTTGGAAAAACACAGCAAGACAGTGATGAATGAGAACAAACAGATGGTTGGGTAGAAGAAGGAGGGGCAGATGAAAAGATGGAGGGTGTGGTGGAGCAGAAAGGAGATGGAGAGGGGGAGACTGTTCAGGGTGATCACAAGGTTATAGCCAAATATGAAAGTGAGCTGAACTTCTCAAGGTTCTGGAAAAAACCATCAGTCAGAGAAACATCAGTAAACTGTTAATTGGAAGTCTCGTTTGCTTTGGAGCTTCAACTGAAATTACAAATTGTTGAGGGTGATGCATTTTGATAAACAAAGGGGAAATATCAAGAGTGAACTTTCAGAACATTTTTATTGGATAAAACCCCCAAAACTATGTTTTAAAGTACTACATGAGCATTCTTGTATCCCTACAAGCTGACTAAATTGTGCACAAATAAGATTTGACTTTTGACATTTGAAGACATCCACTTGGGTTTTCAGAAGTAGTGATGGTAGTGAAGTAGTGATGGATTTAATTTTTATTGATTTATTTCTTGGCCCTGTGATTGACTGGCGACCAGTCCAGGGTGTTCCCCCGCCTCTCGCCCAATGTCGGCTGGGATTGGCTCCAGCACCCCCCCCCCCCGCCCCCCGCGACCCTCTGTGGTTAAGCGGTATAGATAATGGATGGTGATATTCATGGACTAAACCATTCATCAAATTGAAAGATTAATCAATAATGAAAATAATTGTTAGTTACAGCCAGGCTGGGATATTAAGTGTGAACATGTACCAGATAGACTGACAGACAGATAAATGTTCAAATTCACCAGCCACTCAGTAGTAAATCATTATTTTGTGTTTGATTCAGCCACTTGAATATGTTGCCAACATTTGGCTGGTACTAATTTCCATCCCTGGTTACAATCCTTACATGTATGTTTGTTTTAATGAACTTATAATCAATCAGTAACAAATCACACCAATAAAAGTAATGCAAATTGCTGTTATCTCTATGGATGGCTGTTAGACATAATATTGGATATTGCAACAATTAAATCAGTACTTGATATATCTCTGCTCTGAAAGGTCAGTAAACACAATGTCACATATCTAAAACATCTAACGCATAGATTGTTTGAAGTAATAAGTTGAAGACATGGCTAAATTACATATTGTAAATGTCACATTATATTCATACTGTGGCAGTGATGGCGGTTACTCACTGTGGTGCGTCATTGTTGGGACACAGGGAGCGCTGCCTTCAGGAGCTGTGGCACAAAACCCTGACATCAAAGGGATATTGTCTAACTCAAGAATTTTGACAGGCCTCTATCTTTGCCTCAGTGGTGTGCCTAAAGCGTACCTGTAGGTGATAAAAGCGACAGAAGGGAGGGAGATGGGGGTTGCGTGGAGCATCAGAGGGGGCTCTGCTCCACCAACAGTCAGGCCAATCTGTCAAGATCCGGCAGGCGGCCAGGGCATCTTGCTATCAGCCCCGACTGCAGTGTATTTTTAGAGTGATTTAGAGGTTCCTGTCTATAATGATAATAACACTGCAGCTCCTGCATGAAGCCAGACCGCTCTCCTTTTGAATAGAGTCATAGATAAGGAGGGATGGTGGGGAGGCTCAGGAATTCCAGCAGCACACTCGGTAGCTGATATGAAATGAGGAAGCATTTAAAGGGCAGTGCCTCTGACTTTTTACCACTGAAATGTGTTGGGAATGTATGAACATCGAACTGAACCGAATACAGCGAGCAGTAGTAGAAGGGGATCAAGAGGATGTGATGAGTTCTTCAAAAACCTTGCGGCATTATATGACATGTTAATGAGACATTTCCTTGAATCTTCTGTAAGTCCACAATGTAGTTGTTTTCTTTTATGTAAAGGCAAGTATGTTGACCTAAAATTAGTTCTTTGGTTGATCAGTGAGAGTGAAACAGCAGTTACTGTCTGAGATTTCTGTCCCAAAACTGGCTTGTGAACAGAAGACATTACAGAAGTCCGTGGCATCCAAACAAAGGGAACGAGGCAAATGATCATATAATAATGATATGACACCTTTTGATATGTTATATCTGCACTAATTATCTCAATTTATTATCTCTGTTGCAAGAAATTGTCCCAGTTGTGTCAGCTGCAGACTGGGAGTCTTAAGGGAACGTAGATTGGCTGTGGCACAACATGTTTTTCTCTATTTTTGTCCTACCTCCTTTTTTACTCTACACCCTCCATATTTCTCTTTATCTTATCTTTATGTCCATCTACAAATACTTTCTTGCAATCTGGTTCCCGCCACAACCTCACACTTGCCTCTAATGTTCACCAGCTCTCTGCTGGCCTTCAAGGATACTGAGTGCATTGGATGGAGGGTTAGGAAGAGGAGAGGAGTGATTTTCTGGTCAGCCGTAACTTAATGAGGCATCCCAACTCACCAGCGTGTCTTTCTCCTCTTTTGTTCAGTCAGAGAGGAAGGGGAAGAAAGAATATACAAAAACTTTATGTGAGGGAGTGGAAGGCTCAGAAATGGGAAGAGAATAAGTGTGTAAGAAGGAACAAAGACAGATGATTAATTGCAAAGTTTAGCCGTCATAGTGTGCCATAGCTTTGCTGCCGCTGTTTGCTACTTTTTAAATAACAATTTCCTAAATCGCGATGCAAAGTTGCGGTGAAAAGATTCAAGACAGATGTGTGCTGTGTTTTATTCTGAAGCGCTGAAGGTTGATGTGATTATTTAATAAAAAGCGGTATTGTGTTCACAAGAACGGGGCATGTTGAATCCCAACCAATCAGGGATGTGCATTGTAAGATGGAAAGAAGCGCAGTGAGTGACAATCATGGCTAGCGAAAAAGAGGAAGAGTTATTTGTCTCGCTTCATTTTATTTATTTTCTATGCCTCCAATCCGGTGACCTGAACCGTCAGTTTTGTGATCCGTTGCACAACTAATGTTATTACAGAAGGGACTGAGCAGACTTTTGATTTACAGCATGTGCTCAGCGTTCCTCCGGTCACCACGTGTCAAAGCACCAGATAACACTGCACAGATTTCATTGCTTAAAGAAATAGCGTTACCCCAAATAAGATGTCATGACTCATCTGGCTCAGATCACAACAACAAAGTACTGGGCACAATTTACACCTCTTTCTAAATGGAGTTTGCATGGGTGGACGGGCAGCTCATTCCAAGTTTTAATTGCCTATATTAAAATTCATCTTGAGTAATTTCTTGTTTTTCAGCTCCAAAAATGTCTTAGTTTCTCCTTCACAAATTAGGCCCATTGTGTTTTGTGATTAGTTTCCACTCGTAATTCCCAGAGGTTCCGTTTTTGTTTTTGTTTTTGTTTGTTTTTTTTGAAGCAGATTGGTTAGTGCGTGACTGGACAAATGAATCTCATTTCCCGCTTTGATTTACCATGTGTGTTGTGCAGGGAATTCCCAACTAGGAGCGACCATTGTGGATGCCTTAGACACCCTCTACATCATGGGTCTGCACGAGGAGTTCAAGGACGGCCAGGAGTGGATCGAACAGAATCTGGACTTTGGCGTGGTGTGTACCTGCTTTCCTCACATAACACACACAGGAATGTTTTAGATTTAACTGTTATTATTTCAGCACTATCTGTTGGCTTGATTCCCTGCAGACTATGCTGTCTGTACGCTCACAACCATCATCCCTCATCCTTCTTTCTGTCCATTTCTATCTATTTTCCATTTCTCGCTCTCCTCTCACCCTTTTCTATTAACAACCTCCTGTATTCTGTCTCTCTGCAGCTCTCCTCATTTATTTCTGTTTCAGTCCTCCTCTCCCATTACCAGCTTTCTTGTACTCTGTTTCACCTGTCAATCACCTCCGTCCACCCTCTTTTCCCTTTGGTTATTCCTTTTTCTGTGCCTCCTGCACAATCTTACGACCCCCATCCTACCATTCCTTTTTTATTATCAGTTTCTTTCTTCCCTATTTTATTTTCACTCTGTTCCCCATTTTCTTTTATAACCTCTCTGCAGTCTCTGGACATGACCAGTTTATTGGCTTCAATCTCCCCTCTTTTATTACATATGACAATCAAAGTTTTTGTCTGCCCCTCTTCCATCATCTGCCATGTCTATCACTTCTTTTGATCAGGCTGACCCTCTGTCCATCCTCCTAGTTCCCTTGTCCTTCCTTCTGTTCTTTCGTAACTTTCCTGTTCATTTGCATTTCTTTCTCGCCCTCTATCTTTTGTCCCTTCACCATCCCTCTTTGTCCACTCCTCCGTCATTTTCCACCAGATTGTATCCTTTTCCACCCTTTCTTCCTATCCTTCAGTTGGTTTACCACATTTATTCACACCTAACTAGGCTTCTTGTCATTTATCCGTACACCTTTTTTCTCCCATAATCTCTCATACCTCCTTTCTTGCCCTTTTTTTTTATCTTGTCTCCCATCAATTTCCCTTTAAATCATTATTCTGTCCATGCCTTTTCCTTGCTCTGCCTCCTCTTTTTTATTTTTTGTCTGCTCCAGTGTCTGACGTCCGAGCTTGTTAGTCCTCCTACTGAGGCAATCACAGGCCAGCTAGCAGGTAGGCAGAGTGGATCTAACAGTCTGACACTTGGAGAGCTAATTAACCTCAGGATCACTGTGGTCAAGCAGTGGAAAGAGGGATATGGGGAGTAATTGGAGATGGCGAACAGGGGAGAGAGAGAAAGAGGAGAAAGGCTTAGAATGAATGGAGGGCGAGGGAGAAATTGGATCTGGAGAGATGCGGGGTGGAGAACAGAGGAGGCATCAGGAGAAATGTGGAGGAAGAGGAATCAGGGATAGAGAAAGAGGGGGAGGAAAGAAAGAAAGAGGAACACCTAGTGAAGACCATTAACAGACTGAGGAAGTAAGGGGTTTGAATGGCTAGACCAAAGAAGAGATGGAGGAAGAATGATCAGCAGTGAATCCAGATTGAGGGGGATACAAATGGGCAGTGGAGACAGCTATGAGAAGGAGGAAAAGAAAAGATATGGAAAGAAAGACAATTTGGGAATAGAGTGATCGCAAGAGAGGGGTCAATTGATTCTTTGAACTCGAGGCTTTTTTTCTCGAGTCTCTACGTGTCTTAGCCATACGTGCAATATATTGAGTTCTTGCTTGCATGTTTTTGATTGGACCTTGCGGTCCAGCAGAGGCCGATCGTAAAATTCAATATCAGCTTGACCTATGACCTGTCGGTAAACAAAGCTAATACATAAAAACTGGAAGAGGACAATAAAATAGCAAGATTCATTGCCCATTGGCATTGTATTTGGAGAAGGATTTCAGCGTAATCCCAAGAGATGTAGTGCAGTTGTATGACACCACATCACTGGGGTGTGCATTATGGTCTATGGGTTGCTGTGCATGTTTGAATATACTGTATGTTACCTCTGCAATAATAATGGAAGTGTGATTTTTTTTTTTTAAACACAAATAGTGTCAATCCGGTGTTTGAAGTGGCTGTCTGTGGAGCTTCACAAGCTTCAAAACATATCCATAATGTCTATGAATATCCATAATGTCCATGAATATCTGATTTTATCACCTATACTTAAATTGTAACATTTGTGTTTTTCATGTGGTTTTTATGAAATTCTGAGATGGTGGATGGTTGAGTGGAAACTAAGAAGATAAATTGCATTATGGGATGATAGAATAAGTCAGACAAAGAGAGATGGACATTTGGATGCGTGAGTGGGAGGAAACAGATGAAAGTAGGTTAGATGCTTTCGGGAACGTGGGCCATTTTGTTGTTATCAAACTCAGCAAAACAGAAATATTATGCATATGAGAAGGAAAATAAACATTCACCTGACAGTGGCCACATTAAGATTCATTAAATAGAAGTGTTCAAGTGAGAATTTGACAATAAAGTGTGTTTTCTACCACAGTGATATCTCAAATACCTGCAGGAGTTGCCACTGTAATAAAACGCGACAACAAACAATATGAGATTTGTGCCTTATGAAAAAGGTGGGGAATTATAAAAGATATAACTAATGCAATAACAATGACAGGAATATGGCACAATGAGGAAACAATTGCAAATGTCTTTGAATTGAGTAATAAGAATCCAAGGCAGGAGAGAAGAGGAGCCCTTTGGTTACACAGGAGGGGATAAGAGGGTGGAGAGGGAGGAGAAGAGGCGAGAGGATGAGACTTGAAGCACCTGTTAATGAGCGCGAGAAGGAGGGAGGAGTGGTGCTATGTTTTCATTAACGCCTCGCTTTCATGCTCTTATACCTGCACGCATTAGGCAAAGGATTCCGGCATTAGCTTCCAGCTACTGTAACATTCATGAAAGGTTAAGCTAGCTTTGGTTGAATTTTAGAAATATGGCCATGGCATTACTCTGGCTTTCGCTCAGGCCTTTTACTAAACAGGTAATTCCCCGGCTCACATGGAGCAATACTTGTCAAGCCTGCAGTGGCCTGGCAGCATTATATTGGCAGCAAAAGTGTTATTACGCTTGGCCCTTGTGAAAATCAAAGATTTGTTCAACCCAAAGGGTGCAGCCACGCCCAGCCTTTCCGGACAGAGCTCCAAGGCAGGAATAAGGGCATTGCCTGGATTTCCATTTTGGAGATTAAAGACATCACTCTTGCTCAAGTGCAAGTCCCCTAATATTAAGTTAGAGTTTAACTGCCATTGTCTGTGTCTGTGTGTAACATCTTATGTGATACAGCCAGTCTGACCTTTTTATACTGAGACTGTTGTTGCCCTTTGTCAGTTTATGCTTTAAGATCAGGACTGATGTAATGGATTACTGTGTTTAAACGAGCATGTCTTTAAAATGATGAACACTGTTGGGTTTATATACTGTCCCAGTTCCTTTCAAGGATAATAATGTCTTCCTCTTATTTTTGTATTATTTGGGCCATCATTCTTAGTGGTTATGTTAATATTGTGTTCACCTCAATTGCTGAGATCTGTGAACACATCAACATCACTCAAAGACTGATGGGACAAGAAACGCAACTGTCTTGCTTGCAGTAATCAGACATGTTGTGAACAATCCATCGGTTAACCTAGGTTATCGACCGCTTTATTTGTTACAGACAGGGATATTTTGCGTGCACAGAACTACGGCAAGTAATGATATTTACGTTGGACAGTTTAAGTTATAGTTTTTCCCCTCACCTTTCTTCCAACCTGTCTGATTACCTGACCGTTTGTCCTTCTTGATCCGTCTGACTTCAGTTCTCATTATTGATGAGGCCTCGTTCCCAGAGCCCAAATGTTACCATGACCAATAGAAACCGAGATCAAAGTTGTATAAACAATAATTAAACAAGAATTATGCTTTAAGCAAATGTCATGTCAACTCCCGCTGTGGCGGGAGATGTCCACTCCCATCTGACATTTTCTTGACATAACTTCACTTGGCTCAATCTCAGGTAAATGCAATGCAGTTCGTGTTATCTCTTGTCTTGTATCAATGTGCGTGTCAAATAGTCTGTGTTTAAAATCATAATTTTCTGGCTCTCATGATTTTAACAAATGTATGCACATTGTTAATGTGTCACACCCTCCCTCCACCACCTCTCAATTCAGCCACCCACCTGCCACCACCACGTCCACCAGCTCCACAACTAATGAATGATTAAATAGCTGCTGTGTCAGGTTGAGCCAAGCAGTGAGTCATTGTTGGACTCTCCAGTGTCCTGGTGGGGCCCCCCGCACTGCAGCGTGTCCTCAGATGATGGATGTGTCGGCGTGAGGTCTGCATCCGTCGCCAGGCTCAAACATCCACCAAATTAATGGACTCCGTTAACTGAGGCATTAATAACTCTGGTTAAATTGAAGATTTGATCAGAGACTATGCAGCAGAGATGGAGAGATAAATTAATGCTAGTGTACATTCCTTCCCAGTTTGATTAACCAGATTTAATTATAAAGGGTCAAGACTTGTTTAGTCACATGTTTTTTCTTTATTGCAGTTTAGATGGAGAAAACGCCAGCACTTAAATGTTACATGTCACACTGCGTCCTTTCAGACATGAAGTTAAATTCTGCTACGCATTTTTCATGTCATTGCTGAGCTTTCATGGTCCTATGCAGTGAAGGCTGTCATGTTTGTCATGATTGAACACCCCATCTCCCATCCTTCCCCTTTAGCTTCTTGCTGAAGGTGAAAGACATTTCACAATGACTTCCCCAGCTCTGTATGTTCTGTCTTGTCACCTGGAATGTGACAAGACATTGCAGGTTTTAATATTTTACCCGAGTCGCATGGGTGACATGTTTTTTTTCTATTGTTTGCCTTCAAACTTCAAAGACTATCATCACAGTTTTTCATGCTCCAGTGAAAGCTTTGTGCCAAACTGTGTGTTAGGCTACATACACACCACATGCTGTGAGTGGAACATCAAAATCATGATGTTATAAGCACCTTTCACTTATTCATATACAATATACTATGCAAGTATGACTTTCTCCTGTGAAAACTAGTCGTGCAACAGATCACAAAACACACATTTCGGATTGGAGTCACAGATCATTTTTCAGATAAAAAAAAACCAAGTGAGACAAATAACTCTTCCTCTCCTCCGCTAGCCATGATTTTCACTCGCTGCGCTTCCTTTCCTCTTGCTACGTACATCCCTGATTGGTTGGGATTCAACATGCACCGTACACATGAACACAAAACGGAACACAAAAACGTTTTTAAATAATTAAATCATCAGTCATCTGGAATTTTTATTTAAAAAGTAGCTAACATGCCACACTATGCTGGTTAAACTTTGCAATTAATACGCAGTTCACATGTGTGCCGACCCGTGGGGGGCGATCTGATCCGTTGCACCACTAGTGAAAAGGGAATAATACCACTGTAAGAAGGATGAATGCGGAAGGATTTTTGTATTTATTGGCCTCCAATGTTCCTTCACGTGTTCCTATAAAAGTATTTATTGCATAACACACAGAAAACTGGGTATTAGCGAGCAGGGGCAAACAACAAAGTGCATACAGCACCTGAAGAAACGGAGAAAGCACACCACACTCACTAAGGGGAACATAATAAAACGGGTGGTCTAACTGTGCGAATATTTAGGGTTTTAATGTAAAGCAGTGCATCAGTTCTGTTATCTCACTGCTAAGTCAAGTCCAGTCTGATTTAGAAAAATGTACGGATAGAGAAGACATCTACCTGGTGTATTTGACTTGACATGGTGTTACAATATGAGGCAAGAGTAAACCTGACATTTTGAAAGAAATGTTTTAATTTCAGATGACTAGGGCTTCAACTAACAATTACTATAGATAGATCTTTTGATAACTTTCTCAGTTGTTTGGACTGAAAATGTTGCAGAATGATATAAAATATTTGTCCTTATTTCCCCAAGCCCAAGGTGATGTCTTCAAATGTCAGGTTCTGTCCAATCAACAGTCCAAAATGAAAAGCGCTTACCATCATAGACATGTGAAGCAGTAAATATTAACATTTGAGAAGCTTGAACCAGAACATTTTTGCATGTCTCAAAAAGTGATTCATTAATTATCAAAAATGTCTGCCGAATAACTAATTGATGTACATGATGTGCACATTTAATAACTCACCTTGGTAAGAATGTTAGCTAGAGGATGAGCTTGAATTGATAGAACAGTGAAATTGGTAACTAGTAAGGAGAACACAAGACATTGGTTATATATATATTAATGAAAATATTCCTGTGATCCCAGAGTGTGGAACCCAGGAAGAGGCACTTTTACTGTAGTGACAGGATCCAATTAAAACAAACAGTGATTATCTATGGCAGGAAACTGCACAAGAAATGGCTTCTAAGATGGGTTGACGGACTTCTGTTTATACTGATGCGTGGTGGATATTAATAGAGAAAGTAGAAAAGGCTATAAAGTGTATGTAATTCACAGGGGAGAGAGCAGTTACAGTACAGAAGATCAAAGAAGGAAGTGACTCTGCTGTCCTATTTTATAGTTTCAGAATAATTCATTTCAATCAGAACCTCTATTTTTGTGCTGCTCTCACGCGTCATTGCACAGCATACGTGATTCCTCGCTTTCCTATCTGTGTTCACTGCAGGCATTTTTAAATCAGTGCTGTTTTATGGCTCTGGGTCTGGGCTCCTAAACTATGCTTGTAAATGGCTAACAAGTGAGGCTGACTGACAGACAGGGAGTTAGGTAGATGATGGATGCCGCCAAACAAAACTGGCCTTGAGCTTTATGAAAGCTTCCCGTCCCGTCGTCACTCAGTTCAACACAACATCCACGCAGTGCTGCATCCACCCCATGACATGTTTCGCTGCATGCTTCCTAATGTGCTGTTGCCCATTAATTCTTCAGGTTAATGGTACGCCTTGAAGAAAAAACTAAGTTCTTCTCATTATGCCATCATTGGATATTAAAAGGAATTATCTGTGACTTGTTGGCGCCCTGCAAACACTTGTAAGTTTAATAGAGGTTTATATGATGGCTTAAACCAATGCTGAAAGTGTCTAGCCATCCATTGCTGCTACATGCATCATTGAAAACATCTGGGCCTAAATATCTTCCTGTAATCACTTTTTTTATTGATTATTTGCCCGCTATAATATAGTGTGAACATTTTGTATGCTGTTCGTTATTGAGAAAATCAATTTTTGGTACGTTTGGTGATTTTGCTCCACGAGGTAACTCTCTGCTCTATGAATTTAAGATATATACAAAGTAAATACATATGTTTTTACCTGTATTGAGCTTATAGGAAATGTATAAAGTATGAATACAAAAGACCAATGATTCCACACTCTCGCCTTGCCTGCACAACTGCACACATGGGCTCTGAAGGACCCAGCTGCAAGTGACAGGTTCATTATCACACGTTCTGACAGTGTGCGAAACCATTTTATCTGAAGGTCAGTTGTAGGTGCTGCTACGCTACTGATGTCTTTTGCTGTAACTGGAGTGAAAGGCAGGAAAAAGGTGACCAGTTTATAAAGATGCAGGTAGAGCAGTCCCTGTTGTTTCAGGGCAGACTCAGGCCTGTTGTGATCAAGAGGCCAAAATCCAACCTGCTACAAATGGCTCAGATCGTGAGATAAGAGGTTCGATGTTGAAAGGAAGCTCCAATTTCCACACCGCTGTACGCCGAGACTTAGTGCTCTGTTCCCCAGTAGATAAGAAAAACATTCTGGTGGAAATTATTGTCCTGTGGGAGGAGGTATGCCAAGAAGATCGACCGTTCCCCATATACAGTTGATCTATTGCAAATGCTGCCCAGCAGCAGCAATGTGACAATTTATGACAGCTCTAGACAATGACTGAAAGGGCAAGAAGCCGAGAGCCTATGGGATGGATTAAGAGTCAATTAGCAGAGAGGAGCTAGAAGTCACGGGCAAATGGGCAGTGATTTGGCCACCACCGCTGACCTGAAACCGGAGGGGAGGGTGTTGAGCATCAAAACAGGTTATGAATGTTGTCTGTCGTCACCTGCTCCTGACTAAAGAATGCGGTTACCTCATCCGGTAACAGAAGAGTGCACCAGTCAGTGTGTAAGCCGCAGTCTTGAACATTGTTTTTTCCATCCTGGCAGAGAGTTCAACATGTTAAAGCCCCATTTTTAAAATTCAGACAATGTTCCTATTCTCCTCCACTACTTCTCTCGCTCTCTGTCCTCTCTGGAGTGCATTAACTGTAAATCGAGGTCATTCAGGCCACCCTTTAGCGAGACGCGCAGGTAAAGTCCTCGTCTCTTGTGTGTTTTCATTTCTTCTGTGAAAATATCAGAGCAAGGTCACATTGTAATCTGCAAGTAGCTCTCAGCATTTTGACTGCACTGGGCTGTAAGGTGCCCGCCCCCGGTACTCTTACTGCATCATTGTTGCAATGTACTAATGTCACATGAACTACTTTACGGTGATAGTCTAAAGTATTTCTGCAAGTTGTCTTATGGAAATGCAACGACGACCAGCAGTAGAGTGTGAAGAAATAGATTATGTTGATGTTATGAATTAAGCCGTGCTTTGCAAACAAGGACGTTGGGGTGAACACCAGCATACTCTCTCACTCCCCTCCCTCGCAGCACCCCAAGCTACAAAATAATAGCCAACCTTGTGTGCAGTGTTTAAACACACATACTTGACTTGTAGTAAATGGCTTTAGTTTAAAGTTTTTTAATTCTTAGGACCTCTGAAGGCAACTTTTAAGGCTCTCCCATGGCTTTCATACTTTTTATGCAATTCCACATCTATCGGGGGAGGGGGAGGAGTCACAGGTTACAAAGGCCTTTTTCTGAGGTAATCTGCCTGAGTTATTAAATTATAAGCAGTAAAGGTGTGTGATTACCTGTGATTTGGCTTGTTTCTTTGGGATAGTCTGTTATTTGAAGAGTATAAGTCTCTGACTTGGATACAAATTCTTTTGGATGTTGATAGATAAGAAAAGACAATCCATGCTGGTGGTACAGAAACCCCCAAGGAGCTCATGAAGGGAAAGGAAGAAAAAGAAAATGTTTAAATGATTGACAGTGAAACAAGTGAAGTTAAAACTCCCCATGAAAAAGAATGCTTCAAAGCCAACAGGATGTCCATATATAAACACAGGTAACAAATGAAGTAAGTTGTTTGCGTTATCCTCTCTTGTTTTCCCAGAATGCTGAGGTGTCCGTGTTTGAGGTCAACATTCGCTTCATAGGGGGACTGCTGGCCGCCTACTACCTCTCTGGACAGGAAGTAAGTATTCACCTGTATGTGTGTGCTTTGTGAGATTGTGAGCGAGAAGTGTTTTGCAGTTGGCAGCAACTGGATGAGCCTCAGTTGTTCGTCCCGAACAGCACAGAGGAGGCACGAGGGGCCGGATTAAGGAAGCAAAGAGAGTGAGGCAGAAATAACTGGAGTCGGGGTTTGCTCTGTGTTTTATCACCTTGAGGCTTTTCTTCCAGTCTCTCCTCTCCTCGTCGTGTCTGTCTTTCACCTTCTTTTTTTTTCTCCATTCTTACTCGTTTCATCCCTCCTCTCCCACCCTGTTCCCATTAAGGACAGCAGGCAGACTTTGGTTCTTGCTCAAGGAGCTGGTCGAAGTTGAATCCAGCCATGTATCTGTATTTTTTTCTGTTCTATATTTCCCTCTCTCTGTCCATCCCATCCACTCCAGCTTTCATGCCCAGCCAAGCAACGCTCCCTCTATAATAGGAGCAAGTACATCAAATATGTGTTCAGTACGCCCACATCCACTGTGCTCTCTATTATAATTTTATGTGGGGTTTTTTTTTTTGTTTTTTTCTCAAGTACTGGCCAACAGATGCACGAGAAAACCTGTTCTTTGTATTCAGACATTTTCTCCCAAAATACTGCCTGAAAAATGCCCTCATTGATTTTCAGTATCAGCTCTATGAATCCTGATCCATTTCCTGCCCTTTGTATCTTCATTCTCGGTATAACTGACAAAAATGTCACTTAGTGCTCCCTTAAAACACTGATTCCGCGCTGTGTTGTGAGCAAGTGAACAGCAGAGTGCACAAAATAAACAGCAATGCCAATTAGGGCTGCTCCCTAAAAAGTTGATGATTGGAGTCATTGATCCAGAAGACCCAGAGTCAACTCGCATTTTGTCAGTAAAGTGGCAAGGCTCTGCAGGTGAACTGACTCTAATGCATTACTCATATTTATACTGATGCATCAGCAAGCAATGCCAGCTGTGTCATTTTATATTGTTTACAGCAAGTCTTTTTTGCATGTGCACTGCACCTTTTGAATTAATGTGCCTATGGTTCAAAACTGCCTTTTAAAGTTGAGACATCTGTTTGTCTTGGGGTTGAAAAGAGGTTAAAATATTGTCCCATGCACCTCTCTCTCCTTCGATATTGTTCTAAATAAAAAATTATTGAAATATAAATATTATAGAATTGTTGTAGAACTGTATTTTTCCATGTGTATTTCACCTATAGACTAGGTGCACTGTGCAGCTATGTTTTGTAGGAATAAAAAAGATATAATTTATAGTCTTAGATGTCTTAGTGATTTATTAAATATACTATGTGGGGACAAAAGTGGGATTGGGACAATCCAAAATCTTAGCATCTTTAAAAGCTTCATCAGTCAGCATTGTCCTGTCACAGTTCTATGACTTCCACCCTCGGACGACTAGGAATTTAAGCTAATTCGTCTGCACGTTGTTCCTGTAAAGAATATATTGTATATATATTGTTATATGTATGTGTATGTCAATGTGTTTGGATATGGACAGCCTTCACTCATTTCACATCATCCCATTCAGCCTAATTTGTGCTAGGTTTTTTTTCTTGTCAGTCATGATTTATTAAATAAATAAAAAGCTAATTGTTGCAGACATTAACAGTGTTTCCTATGAAGCAAAACTATTCTCGCAGTAAAAGTTTGATTTATTATGAGAGGACTAAATAATGATTTTAGGCTTAGGTTCAAAAAACGTTTCTGAGGTAATTCTTTTTTTTCTTCACTGATTAATTTATTTTCTGAAAATCAGAAGCAAAAGCCAATAACAGCTTAGTAAATGACACATTTGCCTCGTCAGGTGATATAACAAAGAAGATAACTAAATGGTCATCTGTCAGTTGGTTACTCCCACGCCCTCAACAGTGAAAATGCTCATTAGCCTTTCACAGTGAGTGATACAAAGGTTGTGGGTTGGCTTTTTGAAACTGATGAACACAGATGTTGCTAAATCACTCTGAATAACAACATAAGCTCAAGTGCAAAACAGGCAAAACTTAATGTCACGCTCACTCTCCACTCTTTCCCTCCCATTCCCTTGCTCGATTCCACCTCCTCTCCCCCAAATCAAACCCGGTCATTCATCAGAGCCCACTCGAGCAATAATACAAGCGGTGGGTGTTGGGAAAGGAAGGGAGATGGAGCGTGGGAGGGCTCAGAGGAGAGACAGTGATGGAGGAGAGGGTGGAGGAACAACTGCGATGGGACAGTGAGGATGAGTGTGAAGGTGGGGGTTACAGATATGGGAGTGGTGAATGAGGATGATGGATGGGCGAGCGGGAGAGAAAAGCAAGTGAGACTCAATCTTCACTCGTCGGACATGTCCTTGAGCAAGGCACTTAAACCCTCAACTGCACCTGTCAACCAGCAGCAAAATAAATGGTTGTTACTGGGCAGCTCCCTGGGGCAAATTGTGTGTGACTGTGAGAATATGAAGCAGTGCCCACTCACTGCATAGATGTTGCCGTCTCGCAAAAAGGGGGTGAGGGAGGGAGTTTTAAGAAACAGAAAACAAGAGAAGACGCAGGGCTGAGTTAAGACGTCAGTACCCAAGAAGATTGAAAGAGAACAGGAAATGGGGAAGGAGAGATACGAAAACAGAATTAAAGCGATGCAGGAATAGATGGGGATGCAGGGTGAAAGGAGAGAGTGAAACATGGAAGTAAACACGGGAACAAAAAATATAATTAAGGGAGATGGAAAGACTAATGGAGCGGAAATGGTTTGCCGCCAAAACGTAATAACAGAGATTTTATTGTGCATTTAAATGTGTTGTCGCTGTAGCAGACGACACCTGTTCCGGAGCTTGTCCTCCACCTTTTTAGTCCATGACAGCTTTAGGTCAAGTCTAACTGAAACTGTTGTGTGATATTAGACAGGACCTCTACCTGATAGTCTAATAACATGAGAAACACATGCTGTAGCTTTACAGCCAGTATGCAAAATATTACTGGACAGAACAACAGATGACTTGTGTTGGATATGGTGTCTGTCACTTTAAGCGCATTGAAAATGGTCCAGCACTGAATCGCGCTAGTTACTCTTCCCTGAGCTCGACACCATCTGAGAATTTCACTACCGGTCTCTTTATTCGTGTTCCTGTGCTGCTCTTTGTGCTCAATTGCCGCTGAAATACAACAAAAGTGTAAATTCTCCAAGAGTGAATTGCTACAGGATACCTCTGTAATATTAAAGTGAACTGGGAAATGCAAGGCAAATGCTCCTTCTGAAGACCTAAAAGAAAATGGAGGCCATGCATCAGCAAATGAGTTTAAGGAAGCTGTCTACCTGCAAACACCTCAAGTAGACAGCTGCTATAAATGAAAAAAGCAGTGGAAGTAATAAAAGATGTTGCTTTCCAAGGCAAGGCACACACTCCTAAAAAAATCACAACACAAGCAAACGCAGAATGAAAAAGAGAGAAATAAGGAGAGATCAGTGAACATGAGTGAGAACACTCGGGGAGATTGAATAAAGGACAAACAATGGTGTAAGACCAAATGCAAGGAGAAAGCGAGAGGCGGAGAGGGAAATACAGACGTGAAATATAAGAACAGACATAGAAGACACACATAGAAGGAGTAAAGAGAAGAGACTGTGATTCAGAGCGAAAGAAGAGTTGGAGATCAGCATTCATGAGGAGGAGGTGTTGGTCTGGGAGAGTCGAGGCAGAGCAGCAGTGATGGATTGTGTTTACTCCTCTGTCTGTCCCCTGCTTTATTATTTTTAGTCCCTCCTTCTGTTTCTGCCTCTTTCTCTGAGGACCACCACCATCTCCTCTCTTTTTTTTCACCCTATGTCGTCTGTTCTATCCTGGCCAATTTCTAATCCTAACTGGATCACAGCTGCTGACTTTACCTCCCTTCCTTACTCTTTCTCTGCTTCCTCTTCTCCTCTTCCCCTATGTTCTTAGCATGTTTCTTTGCTCCCTCTCTTTATCAGACTTATGTTTTTCGTCCTACACGCCACACACATTTTTCTTTCCCGTCTTCTCTCCTAGTTTCTGCATTGAGCTTTAATTCTCCTTTCTAAATATTCACTCTTCTCACCAACTTTTTCTTTTACCTACTGATTTTATCTGTTTTTCACTTACCACTCCACTTTCGTATTTCACTTTATCTCATCTCTCAATTACATCCCTGCTCTCACACCCTTTAGTCCTTCACCACCTTTAATCTTAAAAACAGTAAACAACGCTCTTCTCTATCTCCCTTCCTCCCCCTTTTCTTTCCCACTAGTCTTTTCTCCAGCTCCTGCTCTGCCCTTCCCCTTTTTCCTTGAGAACTTTAATTCAATTGTATTTATATAGCGCTATATCATAACAGAGTTATCTCATAGCTTTATAACTGCTTGAATGTACAAAGGCATCAGCTTCATTCACTGGCAGGTACAGAAACTTAACAAGAAAGAGAAGGAAAGAAAGAAAGAGAGAGGAACAACTCCAACCCAATAATTCTCTTTTCATCAATAGCAATGCTTTGTCCATATTTGCTTTTCTCTTCTTGCAACTATTTTGGTGTGTGGATTTTGTTCTGCCAAGACCTGCACATCATTAGTACACTGGTGTGTTTACCTTCCCCTTTTTTAAGCATAGAAACTTAGTAGCTGTAGTCACAGTACACCCACATATTTTTGGTGTTACTCTTCCGGCCTGACACACTTTTCTGTGGTTGTTGCATTTAATGTGGTGGCAAAGCTCAGAGGACCGTAAGCTGTGCCAGAGCGGGCTGTATGCAGGCAGGTATTCTGGCCATTGGTGTCCATTAAGTGGATAGTACTGTACATGTGTCACTCTGCTGTTGGAGAAACAGGTGCAGAAGTCTCCCTCTCTGCATTTATGCTACTACAGGCAGTGTTTCAGTGTTTCAACATTACACACAATTTAGTAAATGGAACGTAACTGTCAAGCTACTGAGAAACTGCCATACATCTTAGAGGAACTCTCCCATATGCTGGGAAGTATGCTTGTTTACTGTCTCACCAACCGTTCGTCTTCTCATGGGAATATAATTTAAATCTCTATGAAGCTCATATCTCAATACAGTGGGTCCTGAACATGTTTAGCGTAGCTTAGCACACAACAGGAGGTGACTGTTAAAGGCGAAACAGTACACATTACAAAGCATTACAACAACTCCAAAGATGTTTTGTTTACAGAATGCATTGTATATTGTGTTCAAAATGTTAAGAAACATTAAGTCATGGCCCAGGACTATATACTTTTTTCTCCACGTAGTCCCAAGTTTGGACATCCCTGGTTTAAACTATTCTTTTCCGGCTATGCACATTATGCATGTGAGAGGGGGGGGGGGCTGTGCTATACTTTTTCATTCTTGTTGCCTTAAACACAAAAAGGGTGATCTGAGCGAGTAACAGCAGTTTGTACAGAGAAGGGAAAGGGTCAGGGGAGCTAGCCGAGCCCTGTAATGCAGGATAATGAGATGAGAGCGCCTAAGAAGAAAAGAAATGTCTGCGGACTCTGCAGGCATAAATGCTACAGCACAACCACCCTGCGGACGGATGGAGAGAGGGATGGAAGGAGATAAAGCGATGGAAAATGACAGAAATGTAACGGCATGTCAGGGGAACGGCGGATAGCGAGACATAGGGTCAGAGATAATGATGGTGAAGGAAGGACAGCCAGAAAGGAAAGGGGGGAATTAGGGGGAGAGAGGGAGGAGAACAGGAAAGAGGTGGGAAACAGAGATGAAAATGGTTTGGGGGACTGCAAGATATAGAGACAAAGCAGAAGATAAGTGTTGTGATAAATGGCAAGAAAATAACAAGTCTGTTGACATGCCTTTTGTCTCTGCCACCAAGAATCCTGATTTGAAGCCTCTCCTTCCGAAGACCTTCTGTATTTTTCACTCGCTCCTTTCCTCAGATTGCTGTCAGTCTTTCTACTTCATCCTCTCAGTTCTCTTTCCCTGTATCTCTTTCATTACCCAATATTTTACCTTTCTTCCTCTCACTCTCTGTCTGTGTGCGCTGTGATATTGAGCTTAGCTGTCTATTGTCCTGGGATTGGTGGCTGCAGTGTATGTACTGGCGGTCCGTTTGATCTCGCCAGGGAGCGTTTGATTCCCTCTCACTTTTTTTTTTCTCTTCTGAACCCATCAAACAAATTCGGGGCATCGTTCTCCCTCTGACTGACTGCCACTACGCCGCTGCCCAGCAGGAAGGCAGAGAGATGCACGTGGGATTAAAAGGAACGATTGGGATTGGCTAGCATTATGATCGCTATGAATGAGCTGGCTTAGTGATCCTAACTGTTACGTTGCACCGAGACCGTGCAAGCTGTAAGCAGATTTTCTCTTGGGAGAGCAAACCAGGTCAAAGAGATGTAGAATTAAATATAAAATTGTCACCGTGTCCGAACAGACTCTGTGCAACCCAGCAGCAACTTGTCACTTTCCACTCTGCATCTGGTCTATTTGTGAGCGAAGTCAATTTGTAAAGAAATCAGACGTCGTTGTTCATTAGTTTTGTACGTGGAGGGGTGGGAGTAGCTTATGCACATGGCTCTCAGACGCTTGCAGCGTGCAAAGACAAGCCGTATTGAGTATAATGAGTGTTTTCTGGTTTTTTTGTCAACATTCCCTGGCTGGGCTTGCTGTTAGGGAGCAGTTTGAAGAATAGTTTAAAGGAATGTACAATGCTTTGTGATCTCTCGACTTGTAGAATGCATACATTTATACATACATACATACAGTAGGTCAATGTCGGCCTGATCACAGGGTCAATATTACAATAAAAATGTATGATTTTGTGAAGCACACTGACATTGGCTGTAAAGTAACTTTATCTTGTAGCTTCCTGTTATCCTGTAGTTTCTGTAATCACCAGGCTGCCTACCGCCCACACATTACCATCCCTATTAGCTTGTGATTTCTGCTGCACACTTTGGTTTCTGAAGTGATGAGACTGCCGCTCCGTATGGTAATTGTTAGTGCAAAGTCCAGTTTCTGGCATGTTGAATGGACTGTTTTAAGCCAAAAGGATCAACAGTTCAGTCGGCCTGTAAACATTTAATTTATAGTCTGTTTGAGTTTAAGAGCAGTGGTTCATCCATGCTTTAGGCTGCAGTTGCTTCAAAAACGTAGTCACTGAACACAACTTGTGTTATGTACTGTAATATTACAATACTAGCATTCACTACATAAATGTATGTGGACAGTCAAACAAACTACGTGGATCATTACTCACGGGTACAATGTTCGTGCGCCCCATGTGATTGTTGAGCATCTCATTCCAGCCATGGGCATTAATCTGCTTCTATAACAGCCTCCACTCTTCCACAAGAGTTAGAAACCTGGCTGCAGGGATTTACTTTCAATTATCCACAAGAGCATTAGTGATGTTTGGAGATAAAGTCTGGCTTGTGGTTTGCGTCCCAGTTCATCGCAAAGGTTTTGGATGGTCAAGGTCTTCCACACCAAACAGGTCAAACTCTTTCTTTATGGACCTGGCTTTGTACACTGACTAGGGAAGCTTACATTTTGAAGGAGGAACTTTATTCCCCAAATGGTTACTACAAGGCACATTATTGCCTTTATTATTAAAATGTCACTGCATGCTGCAGCATTACGATGTCCCATAATTGGAGCAAAGCCACGGCAAACAGCACTGGACCAAACGTACGCAATAACTTTCATACTTTTGGCTATATTGTGTATCTGCAGTACAGTGCGTGAAATGACGGTGGTGAAAAGATTGAATCTGTAGTGACATAAGCAGTAGACAACCACAGAGAGACTGATGAAATGGCAAATTTTCAATAAACATTCAATTTGTGCAAAGACTTTGTTGAGGAGAGAGCAGCGTTAAATAGGCAAACCTTCTTCGCCAGCAAGAGAGCAGTACATATTGAGGGCACCCCAGCTTTTTCCAACAACAGCCGTCCAGCTTCCCCTGGGAATCCTTTCCCCGTTTGCAGATATTGCTGTGACGACGTGCTCGGCAACTGGCTGCTGCTGTGCCAGGAACACACACACACTGAAAGGGCAAGGAAAACCAAGATGGTGCTACCAGCAGGAGAGAGATCTTAATTTCATCACGACGTAATTAATTCCACTCAAACTGGGGGGAAATTACAAGGTATCTGTCTTGCTTAAAATGCGGTAATTTCATTCAACCACATTGGAAAAAGTACAAACTCACATAGGGAGGATAGTTGGGAGGACAAAGAGTTTAAAAGACAGTCCAAATGAGATTAAGTCAGAGAGGTGTGGAGAAGAGAGAAATGGATGCAGAGAGGGAAGCGGACAGAAAAAAGAGTGAGAGATTGTAATGGAGATGACAAGCAGAAGGATGTTGGGAAATGGACCATGAACTGAATACAAGGAAAGACCGGAGATAAAGGCTAAGAGAATTAAGTTAATGGGGGGAACAAGAGAAAAATGTAGAGTGGGAAATGAAGGAAAAGATATCACCCTAAGAAATACTAGTGATTGCTGCACTTGGTCTCCGTCCCCAAGAGGAATTGATCAGTAACATCTGCACTAATGATGAAACACAACAGAATTACACAGATAAACTTCAGCTTAACACCATGTCGTCATACCATCCAATTGCAACAGTTCTAGCCGTCCTGCATTTTACTTTTGAGGCTGTCCCACATTTTATTTTTACTTCATGTCTTCTTGCAAGGAAAAAAAAACCAACTGAGCTTTGTTCTATTTTCAGCTGTCTTCTGGGGAAAAGACGGTAACATTCAAGAAAGGACAGTCTAGAGGACTAATGCCAAATACAGTAGAGACAATACAAGCACATCAAGGGTGGGGGGGGGGACTTCCACAGCAAGAACAACAAGCTGCATTTGTGTCAGAGTTAGGAGGCTGCACGCTAAAGGCAGAATAACTCCCCACTCATGTCCTTTTCAAGACTTCACAAGTGCACCATTTCTATTATTGCTCCATGCAAAATATCTGTCACAGCAGTCAGTGTCATAGTCAGGATCATGGAGCTAATTTGGTGATGGTGTTTGAGTCTTCTGCATGGCAGCTCATCTTTGTGCCTCCTGCCTTTAATGCAGGGCCGCTGGATGCTAAACAATACGGGCAAATGGATCAGCTGACGGTTGAAGTGGTATGACAAAGTATGGAAATGACACACAGAAACCACGCGCGCACAGCGGGTGACTTAATCCTGTTTCTCCTCTGGGCCCTTCTTACCAAGCAGGCACATTCAGCACATTTCACAGTCTACCCCTTAATCCCTTTAGGAGGCTCCATTACATGTCAACAGTGGCCCACTGCTCACACCAGAGACTGAGTGTGTCTGCTTGTGAACTGTGCGCGTGTGTGTGTGTGTGTGTGTGCGCGCGTTAATTGCAGTGTGAAAAATGCTGATCTTTTTAAGTCATTTAATACTTAGTGTTAGTTCTTTTCACACAGTGTATTTGTTATGGAGTCTTTTTGGTCAGGAGAGACTAATTTAATGATCAGAATAATAACCTGTACTTATTGAATGGTAGAAATTAGTACATAGTATAGTAACAGACATGTAGATATTTCTTGGGACAAAATAACCCAATGAACGGATTATCTTCACAGGGCTTTTACACCAAATCATTCATTCTTCATATGGATGCACACGTACACAAAAAGGTCGGATCGGAGTAGGATTTCTGCTGATGGTGGGGTCTAGTTTGCATGTAGAACAGCAGCTGACAGCTGGAAGCAGAAAGAACACGTAACATCTAACTAAAGGGAGATGACTGGTTAAACAGGATTGACTTCCATCACTACTAGTTAATTTGAAGGTGTTGTCCGCTCTTGTCCTAATGCATCTGTCAGCTACATTTACCTTGTCAATGCAGAAGACAGTTTGCTAATGGCCACTTCTGTGTGTGTGTGTGTGTGTGTGTCATTTATATTTGTTGTGTGTGTGTTTGTTTTTTCGGTCTAGACTTGTCATATGTATGAGAACCTGCTCTGCGTTACAGCGATTTCAGTCTCTCCCAGCTGCTCGCAGCTTTCAAATTATATCCTCACGTGCAATAACTGGATCATTGGCTGAGTTTAGGATGTGTTTGAGTGGCGGATTACAGCTCACCCTGTCCCTGGGACGTAACATTGATGCACCATTTGGCGTACGATTGCATCCAAAGCTCCTTACAGGACCATTGCACACATGTTAGCGCGGCTGGTCCCAGTTGGAGTGAAACCTCTCAGCCCGCTAGGATAAACGTCATTTTCCACCATGAGTGCCACGAAACCAGCCTGTGTCCCCCTCTAACCTCCTCACCCTTCCCTGCCATCTAAATCTGCTGTCTGGGAATTTGGCCCATTGAAGCAAGCAACCCAGTGGCCTTGGGCCACTACTAATCCTAAAAGAGAAATGTAATTATGGGGAGAGGGGACACTGCTAATTGGTGAATAAAGAAAGACATAAGTAGAGTCAGGCAGAAGAAAAATTAAGGAAGAGAAGCAGAAGAAGGAAGGACGTGTGTTCACATTTTTCTGATAGTATGTATTAGGGTTAGGTTATTAGACGAATATATCGCCTTTTTGGGGGGCAATTTGTTTGGCCGATTTTTGTCATTTTATTTTGTTAATTTAATGGTCTGCCTTCTCGAGAATTCAACTCAGTAAAATAATTAACCTGGATAGTGCAACTCAAAGCATGCATGAATAAGAACTGGCAGTTGGAGTTGGGCCATGTTATGCACGTTCTTGTTGCACTCACCTGTTTGTTCACTTGGAGGCTGCAGGTGGAGGCGTCCGTCAGGCAGCACATTGATATTCAGCACATATAACAACAAGAATGTTTGATAAAGGTCCCTTGAATTCGCTTGTTAAAGTAATGACAAATGAGCTTGTCAGTGCTCTTTTCCAGATTACCTCAAACATATCTTTGGCATTTCTGTACTGCAATGTCCGCTTCCTTATCGACCAACGTATATACTCATATTGATAGTTGAGAGTTAGATTTGGCTGATAATGTCATCTCAGCTTTCACCCATGTGATGTTTGCTCTCAGAAAACGTGTGTCAGACAGGATGTATTCCCTAACCTGGTCTTGTTTCCCAGTTGTGCGTTTCAAATCTTAATGCATGTGTGTGTGTGTGTTCACGGAGAGACTACATCCTTCAGTGATTGATTTTCAAGTGTGCTGTAATGCATTTTAAAAGGCTGAACACTAAAGCTGTCAGACCTGGAGGGAAGCTGCTAGAAAGCCCAGACAAAGAACTGTCTGGGCTTGTAGCCCCAAAGGATTTTTACCTCGAAGCTCTCAATATCCTAATCTTGTCTTCCTCTTGCTACAGTAAATATGATGTCAACAGGATAGATGCACACAGGCCTTGTGGTTATTTTGATGCAGTGACTTGGAGGATGTGTCGAGGACACAATCGTCACTTTGTTTTGTTGCAAGAAGTAGTCATTGGTTGACTAATAAGAGAACATGTCAAAGTGAAGGTTGAATAACTTAAAGTCAGTGTGAAGATTGCAAAATGAGGATGTGCTCTGATCGAAGCCCATGTCTGATGCTGTTGATTTTAAAGGCATTTTTTTTTTCTCCTTTTAAAAACCTGTAGCTGCAACCAGAATGAGATTTAAAAGCAGCATGAGAGTGAATTTTTGATATAGTTATCCTACTCCTAGTGTAATCATTTCATACCAGTGCAAATACAATAGCTGAGTTTTGGTTTCCATTACCAAAATGATGCATGTGTTTGGATGATGTTTATTGAGAAAAATAATGTTTTCTACAAAATCCTCTTTTTTACTATATGACAAAAGAAACAACACATTTTGCCCAAACACAGGCCATCATAAAAGAACATTTTCTAAGTACATTTTGATGAACTATCTGAGTAAGCAAGACTATAAATTTGACCAGACAATTGATGCAATTTTGGGTGCTCCAGAAAGAATTATTCATTTTTGGTACACATGGCTGTACACACATCTGCTCATCTCTAACATCTAACACTGCACACTTCTAAAGATCAAAGTGAAAGAAGCAAAGTGCACAAAACTCTCAATGAGAGGGCAATGTAGTTTATGGACAAAATACCACTTACTAACAAAGCCTGATTAGTTAGACATATTGTTTTATATCCACACCAGATACTGAACACTGACTTTGACTGCACAAGCAAAAACAGGCAGAGCACCACTTGTCTGAGTGTGATAATACTACATAGTATTATTAACAAGATAAGGCAAATTTACAGGCACTAATTATGCAGGCTCTTTATCCTCCTCTCCTTCTCTCAGCAGGTTCGCTTCATTTAACAATCCGCGTATCTTCAGAAGGCCTGGTTGCTTTTTTCTTCATCCCTGCCTGTAGATGAAAGCAGCGGAGGAAGATGATTATCATAAACTGTAGAGTTTTATCTGCGAAGGCGGCCGGCCGTCTCCTCTGATGGGTCGTTTGAGTTCCTGTCCCTGCTTCATGACATCAGCAGCAGGATTGCCAATAAAATGCACTGGAGTTTAAGGGCTTCTGGGCGGCCAGCAGACAGGCCACGAATCATTGGAGGGCTTTCTGATGACTGGGCAGACATTAAGTACAGTACACACACAGAGCCTGACGCATTCCAGCTTACAAGCCAGTCGCATGCATTTAAAACATGCCTTGAGATGTAGATGGTGATAACAACTAGATGCCTTCTTTACATCTCTACATAGACATTGTCAGTCTGAGGTGAGGCCATGAGAGAGGACCAAAGAGTCTGCAGATTCCACTATTTTTGATCTGTCCCCCACCCATAGCCAGGTAGCAAGCTAACTAGCTAGCCAGCTGTCTGCAGATACCAGGCTGATGTCAGTCTTGTTGAGAGGCATTAACCAGCAAGAGCAGACTATGAGTTTCTGCCTTGGTTGTGCCTAAATGGATTATTAAAGTGATGCCCATGCTCTACTTAGTCGAAGCATTCGAAAGTGGCATTCTATTATTGTGAAGGATAACTCGTATATTCAGTTTTTTTGCATTTGTTCATTAACGTTTTTTAAATCAAGACTCCTCCCCAAGCTTTAAATACAAATAAAATAACTCAAATTCAAATAAATAATATTTTATTTTGCGTGTCTTCATCTCTTCGACTGCATTGTCCCCCCCGCCTGTGTCTGTATTTGCCCCATATTTAACGCCACAGTTTGACCTCCAGGTCTTGTGTAAGATGTCCCACTGGCCGCTTCACTATAAGCAAGCAAACGCCAGCATGTGTTGTGGCTCCCCCTTACTTTGCGAGACAGCAGGAATTTTGCAAAGATCTGTTAAAACTCTGTAAAACTGCTCAGCCCAGACAGATTATGTTGATGAATCAGCCTCCGTCTGCCCTGTGCTTTTCTCTGCGGCGCTGCTTTGCCTGACTGCTATGTGCAAGTTGTGCTAACTAACTTCCTTTTTGTGTATTCATCCCACAACTTCAGTAGTAAAATATAGATTGAAAAACTGGAACGTGGCCATCTTAAAAGGCAAGGACTGACGGCCTTGACGGATTTTTTTTTTTAAAGTTTTCCGGCCTTTTCTGACATCCTGGATCCAAATTTGGGTAGCCATGCAGGCAGGTTGTAAAGTGGTAGGACCTCTTTGATGCACTTATCTTGCACCTGCTGGCAGTCTGGTATTTATAATTAAGTCAGCCTTTTCTTGAACCCTATACAGATTTTAGATCGTCCATCAACTAGCTCACATGTACCATGGATTTCTTTAGTCACTTTGGAAGAGAGCAACACCAGTTTTTGATTCTCTTAAACACTAGTGCATCAGAGGTTTGGCAGCTATGGGCTTTTTTCCTTTATTGTCAGCTCTATTTTCATCCATTGGCGCCACTTGTGTTAATTGTTGTCGTTAGATTAAGGTTTTCTTCAGCACGTTGTTCATGAATGCCATGTTTTCGTCTGTGTGTCTGCTTTGTGCTCGTCAGCTGTCATGCAGCTCATACAGTCCATGTACTGGTGTGTAAGTCTCTAGTTTACGTTAATTAAGCTTTGCATTTCACGCTGTGAACGTTTGGGTTTTTTTTAAATACGTTTTCGTGTTTTGTTTGGAACTAAGTATGACGCCTTTGTAAAACAACACATTTTTCTGGGCTTATTACACTCAGTAAAATTCTTCTTGAGATAACACACATTGTTAATGAATTGAGTATTTTAAGGCAAAGAGATGCTCTCTGAGTATGAAAATGGTGGTAAATGTTGTCTTATGGTGTCCTTTTGATAATCATGTGAGAAAATGTATTTACAAAGTATTTACCAACGACATGTCATGAAGCCTGGACTCCTGTTCTCTAATAGGGCAACATGAGTTTTGGGAAGCAACATTAAAATAATCTTACGTCACTCACAAGTAAGATGTGTTTATTTTGTCGACTTATTGGCTTTGAATCTTATCATGGAGTTGTCTGTCATCTAAGCAGTTTTACACCACCCACAGCTACATTTACATATGCTGCTGGTTCAGCAGCAGAATAACCTTAGTTTTCTTTTATCTCTTTGATTGGCATGCTGAGGAAAGAACAAGGGCTGCAGCAGATCTTTCTGGGCCTTCATCTGTCAGACGAGTGCAGGATCTCAAAATGAACACGTGTCCATTTCTCTCCATCAGTCTGTATAAATTAAGACGCCAGTCACGATAATAGAAATCCAACTCTGACTGTGTACCGTGGTATCTGGCTCGGCTCAGTCGATGTAGTTTGTCCTCCAAGCTTTTCTTGTAGACATCTCGGTTGTATTCTGCAACATATCATATTACTGCACCGCAGTTTGAAGGGGGAGTTTCGCATATATTAGTCTGCCAGTCTCCTCCATAAATCGGTTCGGCGCTGACACTTTGTGGCCATCATTTAGCATCCGTTTGTCTCCTGACATCTCACTCTGCCTTATTTGCCTTCGTCCTGGATTTGTTTAGGTTGTTGGCAGTTGTTAATATGCGTGTACCTGTCAGCTGTTTTGAGAAGAATATTAAGCAGGGGAAGTTGATGGACTGCAGAATATTCCAAATGAACATGATGAAAAGGAATCTTAACGTTCCAGGTTAACCCTTTCTTTTTCTCTCTTCCCCCTGCCTCTCCCTCTTTCTCTTTCTCTTTCTCCAGGTATTCAAGCTGAAGGCAGTCCAGCTAGCTGAGAAGCTGCTTCCTGCCTTTAACACCCCCACAGGGATCCCTTGGGCCATGGTCAACCTTAAGAGGTCATTACACTGCCACTGAAAACGTTCACCCAGTAGCTGAATATAAAGTGAGATGTGCCACTCAAAATCACTGACAGTTGACCGAGCAGCCTGGAACAAGCTCTGATTGACAGATTGGTCCTTGCAGAAATGTTGTGTTAATTTTAGCTTTTTCCTCTTTACTCTTTCCTCCTAAACATGTTTCAGCAGCCTGAAAAATATCTCACTATATATTATAACCTAAAGATTTAAACCTGCAACCTTAGCTTTGGTTTGGTCTCCACCAGCCTTCTTCTTGCAACCATTGGCAGGAGTGTATCATGTCACCCATCATGCACGAGATAAACTAAATCGGCACCCACTCTTAGAAAAACAGCTCTGTAGCGTTACAAAATTTTAAAGTTCATCTAAACTCACCTCCTAAAAAAGTGACGAGCAGTTTTAGACCTTAACTCAATAAGCAATAGCAACACAAATACACACCCTTACACGTTAAGACTTCCCTGTCTTTTTCACTTTAACACTCACATTCATAGTCATAGCAGACGTGCACAGAGTTAACCAGGGTTTCTACAGGTCCTTCAAATCATTTATTTTATTAGGGAAAGCTTTTAATGTTGTTAAATGTTATGTTTGAGTCCTGAATTAATTTCTGGACTTCTTCAAACTCCATTAATTACTGATAGCCCTGGGTGCACTTTAAAGCTCCCACACATCCACAGTCTACCCACACAGGTGTTTTCACCTGATCAGACCTTTTCACAGGGCGGTGCGGGCCTGTACAAACTGTGCTGTAAGGGCAGGACGACTTGCACCTTCATCATTCTGCGAGTCTTCAGGGTCACTTTTTGGAAGAAGTGTTAGATTCAAGGTTTTAGAAACCTGTTAACCTACAGCGGGTAACAGTGTTCTAATTTCCTGTTGTAGCCTCAGCCTGAAGTGCAACATTGCCGTAACATTTCTGTCCCATTCTGTTCCTCTTTTTGGTTTCTGTCTGCTGGCTTTTGTTTTTTTTTTTCTTCTTTCATTTCATATGTACCTGTGAAGAAAGAGGAGTGTGTGTGTGTGTGTGTGTGTGTGTGTGCTCTTTCTATCTCCCTCCATTCCCCACTGCTCTCTGCGTTATTAATTTACTTATTCATTGAATGAAACAATGAAATGAAATAAAATTGCTATATTAACCCGTCGGCTACACACCAAACACCTTGCCTTTTTATATGTACTGGCAGGTTAAGGATGTGTGTAGCACAGTTTTCTCGAGGTGATTCTAATTCGTTGGAGAGTGGACGCTTGATGTTCAGTTTTAATTTCCCACTAGACAAACACACGGCGGGGATAACACAGCCACACAAGTTTAACACATATGCAAATGCCCCCAGGAATAATTGTAAACACAGGAATTCAAGCTAAACAGAAAACACACACATGTGACCCATCTCTCTCTTTTTCTCCACCTGATCAGACAATCGAGCTGCCAAACACACACACACACACACACACACACACACACACACGCGTTTCCTCCGCGAACACGTACAAGCTGCAGCTTATTAATGTTTCATGCACTCATGTAAAATTGAAGCAGTTCGAGATGCCTCCTGTGTCACATATGCTCATGTGTAAATGTAATTTTACCCACTGTGACCAAGACAAACTCCTCAACAGATAGTGACCAGTGTCTTTCTTGAACATTTCTTACATTTGGGGAGAATTATTTGAGGGGTTTTTTAAGGCGTATTTAGGACACTATCACCCAGCTATGACATGTACATCCTAAAGAATAAGTTTCCGTTTTTGTTTTTGATCTTTCTTTTTTCTCCATTTTACATTTGTCTCCCATTTATTGTTATATAAATGTTTTTAGTTTAAGCATTGCGTTTCCCCAAATCATTATGACTTACTAAACAAAACAGTAAAAGTTAAATTGCTATGAGCCTTAACCTTTATTACTTACTTCTTACTTTACATTGGATGTGTAGAATTATAATCTTTGTCCAACCCACTCTCCCTCCCTCTCTGTTTTTCACTGTCTTCTATCACCAACTCTCATCTCTTCACCTCTCCTCCTCCACCCCCCTCTTCCAGTGGTGTTGGCCGTAACTGGGGTTGGGCATCGGCGGGCAGCAGCATCCTGGCTGAGTTTGGGACTCTCCACATGGAATTTGTTCACCTCACCTACCTGACAGGGAACCCTGCCTACTACCAGAAGGTAATATTGTCTGTATGTGTGGGAATGCTTACATTTGCTCAGTATACTACTGCAGCATGTCTGCATGTTTGTAATGCCAGTGTCTCGCCTTTTTCAAAAGGTTGATATTTTCTGCTTGGATTAAAACCTCCACTGTGTCTGGTGTTGATCACAGGTGATGCACATCCGGAAGCTGCTAGCCAAAATGGACAGACCCAACGGGCTTTATCCAAACTACCTGAATCCCCGTACGGGCCGCTGGGGCCAACGTGAGTACACCATACGCATCGAAACATTTAATTCGGCAGTCCTCCTTCAATTGGTTAATACCAAAAACATGCACATGTGCTTCTTTGCCCCTTTTGTGGTTATAAAGAAAGTGAATTGTACCTTTTCAAATATCTTAAGTAGCAGAAAAGAATGAAATCTCAGCTGTTGTGAATGCGTTTTTTTGTTTTGTGTCAACATTTTCTTGTGAGCTTCTGCTGGTGTTGTACTCACAAGTGCTGCGAAGAGAAACAGGAGAAATCAACACTAAGTAAAGGAGAAAGAAGCAGAATGTATCTCATTTAATGAGAACAAATTGAAGTGAGTAGAGGAAGATGGAAGAGGGGGGAACACAGTATTCCCGGTATATTGATTATATTTTGGCGGTCTGCCGAGGGAAATTAACAGCTCACTGAGTTAAGTCAGACGTGCAGTGGCACTCTATTCTTGCCCTGAAACCTGTCTTTTCCGGATAAAGTATTTTTGGACGAATATATAATTAAGGCTGGTGACATGCGACATATGTTGGTTAGCTGCACCTACGATAATTTACTGATTTCACTCGGCTTGACACAAAGGACAAACAACCAGTGTACTTGTGGTCACATTGAGGAAACACGTAAAAACCAGTGGAATTATCTTTTCAGACTTTAAACAATACTCACATGGCCATATGAGGATTTGAAGAGTTTTTGGTAGCTGTTATTGTTTCTCCATACTGTTCTTGAAAAGATTCCCTCCTAAAATGTTTTGAATATAATAAAAATTTTAAACACTTTATAGATTCTATAGCTTTGTATAATAACACAAAGACGGGAGTTAGAACTAAAAAGAATGTAATGTTTGAAGTAAATCTGAAACCATTAGTGGCATAAAAAGATTAGTAGATTAACAGAAAGATTTTTTTTTTTGTTAATGGATTAAGTTTTTCAAACAAACATGTCAAATATTCTCTGATTTGAGCTCCTCCAAAGTCGATCAGATTTCTTCTTTAACTTGAATATCTTTGCATTTTGGACTGTTGTCCAGATAAAACAAGTCATTTAAGAATTCACATTGGACTCTGATGTAATCAAAAATTAAATTATCATTAGTTGCAGATCAAGATATCCTCTTGATTTGTGTAACTCACACTGCTGAAGCCTCATATCAGCGTTGGCTAAAATATTCGCCTGTGGATTTTGTCCCCCCTCTCTTACTGTGCTTTGGGACGATGAAACAGGAGGAACAACTACAGCCATAAACTATAGTTTCAGTGTACAGATGGGCATGTGAGTATTAGTTGTATTAAATGTGAAGCTTATCTTTTAATGCCACAGTGTAAATGGATGTGTAGGATCTTAAAACGCCAGGCCTGCTTATATGGCTGATAGATTTTCTTTTCCAGACTTATCTGAGTTTGGCCAAACCTACAGCATGCTGTCAGCCCTTTGATTCATCTTCCAAACATTAATTCAGACTAATCTACATTTATACATGCAGTCTGAATGTTTGTACTTTCCCCTTAGCTCTACTTGGGGATATATTTCAAGTTATCATCCAAGAACTCGCAAGGGAATATTAAATATTTCTTTTTGTTTATTTTTCAGTAGGGAGAGTTTTGAACCTGCGAAGGCGTTTAATGCAGACTAAGATGCTGGATGACAGATATGCAAAGGATCGTGGTTTGTTATCTTAGCGCTCCAACAGAATATTAAAACATTGTGGATATTAAAATATTCCTTTTTGTGTACGCGCTTGCCTTAGAAGTCTTTTTTTTAATTTTTTTTTTTTATAACCGAGCGCTGTAATTCCTGCCCCATCGATCAGATATGACTATCTCCTCTGGTTTTCTCTTTAGCTCAGTGAAAGGAAATGAAAAGATGAAATCTGTTTTAAAATGGAACACATTGTGTTGTTTTCATTCGTCCAGGGGAATGAGCTGCTCCTTAAGAGAGTGCCGTATTTGTATATATGTTTATTTAACTTCACGACACTCCCAAGTAAATGGGATATAGGCAATGCACATACATAGACTAGGCACAGTGGAGAAAACACAACCGAAGGATGGTAGCAGACTGGTCTAGCAAGATGATATTATCTGTTTTAATTGTTTTTACTTGTCGACCAAACAAATGGAGAGCACTCATGGATGGATGGATTCATGGAGGAGCTCATTAATGGATGGCTTGGCAGTCAGAGTGATATACAGACTTTGGGCAAAACGCAGGGGAAAATAAATGGACAGAAGATGGAGGGAGGGTGGATTGATTGATGGATGGATGGATGGATGCGTACATTAACAGATGGATGGTTAGCTGGCAATCTGCGTGACTGGGCAGGTGAGGACGAATGTTTTATGTTTGTTTCTCTATGTGTGTGCGTCTCTCTTTGTGTTTGTATTTGACTCAGAAACATATAGTGTGTGTGTGTGTGTGTGTCAGCGTGAACAGTGAGCACATGAACAGGGCCTCCGTGCACCATACCACCGTACATTACTATTGAACAACTTGTATGTTACAGTGCGCATTGTGGCCTTAATCCTGGACACATTAATTAGCTGCCATTCCACCTGCACTTGACAGAGCAGCACTGGTTTAATTAAAGCTCATAGCTACTCCAAAACCAACCTGTCCTGCCGTTGTGCCCCTTGAGCACTGCATGAGAGAACGATACCGTTAGAAGAAGGGAGGGAGTTGGGCGAGAGGAATGTAATTCATGTGAAAATCGAAGGGGCTCAGCACAAATATGCCCTCGAATGTTGGTAAATTCTCGCAAAATAACAAATGATGAGGCAAAGGTGCCATAGATGATTAGAAATGCTTTTCATTTTTCCTCCTCCACCACATTCCCAGTTTGTTCATTGAGCTGTGAAGTAATCATGTCCAAGTATGCGACATCTGGACCCTTTGTCAACTGTATAGATTATTTGTGGGTGCTTGTTTCTGGATGAGTCTATGCAAAAATTTAGCCTTTTTTTTTTTTCTTTCATCAAACAGCATCTTGAGACATGAGAAAATGTTGGCACTACACTACCAGCAGAAGAGAGTGCGGAATCCTCACAAACGGCCGCATGACGCAACAAATAGATGATACATAATTAAAAGAAGAAATAAAACAATAGCTGATTTGCTTGTTAGTTCCTTTTAAGGGTTTGTGTTCGCATTGTATTCACACAGGCAAAGAAGCATCCATGTTGTAATGTTGTCTTGTTGAAAATGAAACTGATGGGCAGAGAACTGCCTGTTTTGTATTTGTATTATTGTGGCATTGACAATGAAACAGATCTTTCTCTCCTGCGCTCTCTGTATCTTGTTCAAATGACCACTAAACATATAATTAGAATAACCTGACATTAGAATTCTCTTAACATTTGGCGTGAGGACTACATGAACCATAATGATACTGCATTTGGTAGCCGGCTTTGCTGGTCAGCCTGTGTTGTGTGCTTCTGCCGTAGCCCCGTTTATCCTACTGATTTTGCCCCATTTTTAACAACCCCATGCAGCATTGCTCATGTACCCTTTAATGATTGAAAACATCGTCTCTTGACAACACTAAACATTTGGGAGGTCCCATTGTGCCGTTAAGTTTGTATTCCACTCAGAAAGTGGAAGCTACTTAACCTAGCTTGCTAACTTTAGCATTGATTCTGACTTGATGTTAGTTTTTGTTGATTTTAGTTGAGCACCTGCTGAGTTATCCACAGGTCCCACACAGTGTGAGAGTTGAGTTCTTCCAGCATTATGAACATGTTGCACCAAGGACATACTGTAAACAGTATATGCTGATGTCTTAACAAAAATGACTTTAATGTTTAAGTGGAATCAGTGGACATGTTTACATGTTCAGTTAGGATGAGAGATTTGGTAAAAGAAAGGGCTTCAGACCTAGAAAGTCAAAACATCGCTAACACTTGCTAAACATGATTTTAATCAACAGTACATATCAGTAGCAAAGATCCTGCTCACGGTGCTGTCATGATGGTACAGATTCAGTAAGGCAGCAAATTACATTCTATTAAAAGTCTCTTTTCAGATAATACACGCTGTGTTAAACATGTTGTTGTGGGAACATGATTGTTATTTGCATATTTTTAGAACACCTGTAACTGCCGCAGAGTCAAACAGGGACACGCAACATCCATTTAAATTAATTACAGAACCATTTAGGCTGAGCTTTCAGGACTGAAGAGAGGCAGCACAGCTGTCTCACACTAGATTTATGTGTTCTGGTATCTGGGCACAAAATTAACACAGACCGCAAGCCAAAGTCTTGTCTGCGGCTGCTGTGTTTTTCTAGTGTATCAGCTGTTGTGGCAAGTAAACAATCACCTTTTGGAGGGTTAGCTTCATAAACAGCATTAATTGTTTTTTGCAAAATAGTCAAATGACGATTGACTTGGGGGGGGGGGGGGGGGGGGGGGGGGGGGGGGGGGGGGGGG
>JAVQJF010049152.1:0-34467 GCA_036023855.1 Gadopsis marmoratus
ACTCCTCTAATTTTGCTCGGCACCCCAAAAAAATTGTTTTGTGTTATTTTTTTTTTTTTTTTTTTTTTTTTTTTTTTTTTTTTTTTTGGGTTTGCTTTGAGAAGTCGAAGATGTTCGCACCAACTCTGCTGCCTGTCTTGTGTGCCGCTGCTGCTCTCTGCGCCGCTGTCACGCACGCACGCTGCGTAATTTCACATTTTATTGGACAGACAGGAAAAAAAAAACAAGGCTGGCCTTCTGTCTGGTTTCATATCATGGAGACCCACGTTGCAGGCAGAACATTTCTATGAAGTCAACCCAGACGTACGGACTTTTCCGTCGTGACGAAGTGGTGTTTACAAAAACAAAACAAAACAAAACAAACAAAAAAAACAGACAAAATGCATTTTATTAGATGCAAATTAATCCACTTTATTTCCGTCAGTATACAAGCATTCCCAGTAAAAACATTGCATAACATAAACATGACTGCTTTTAGAAATAGCGTGACATTTAGATAGATTTTGTGCTGACGTTGGTGCTCATACAGTATGTTTGTTGCTGTCATTCTGCCTCCTTGTGGAGAAACTCAGTAAGTGCTTGACTCGGGAATTGATGCTACAAACAACTGCTGAAATCAAACAAGTACAAAAAAGGCCCAAACCTGTAGTATAAAAGAGACAACATTAAAGACAATTAAGTAGTTTTTTCCCCCTATTTACTATTTCCCTTTCTTGGAAGAAAGGTGTAGTTGTGCCAAAAAAATCTACTTTGCTTCCAATATTAAAAAGTACCTCAGGTTATATAGAATATATAGCCTATATTTAAAAGTCATAAGGCACAAACCACAAAACCTGATCTTATCGGCTAATACAAAAATATGTATATATGGTTAAAAAACAACATTAATATTCATTTGTTAATGAACGTGATTATTTGGACAGTTTTAGCAATATACGAAAGCAAATTCAAGCAGAATAACATCAAATAACCGCCTACACACACACACAAATAAACAACTTATAAAACATCCAAGTGTTCTCAGTTTACATCAATGGAAATATAAGATAAAAGTTGAATATTTAGTCTAGATATTATTTCAAATTGTTTTAGAGGTCAGAATTATCTTCGTAGACAAAACTGTCCAATGCCCCAAAACTTTCAAATAAAGTGAGCACAGCCCATTTGTCTTTGTAATTTGTGCGTTATGTAGCTTAAAAATGTAATTAAGTCAAAAATATGTTACGTTCTCCACCTACATTAAAGCTTGACCTGAAATAAAAATGTCTCCATCCATGATGACAGTGATGCTGAGGTAGTGACAGCTTGATACAACATTGTAGTTTCAATTGGCGACCTCAAGCTGACTTATTTTCTTTTTCTTTTTCCTTGTCCCCACGTTTCGCTACAGCTCGAAGCGGCTCTCCACCTCATCTGCAATCATTTCAGCAATGGCGAGTGAGGAGGTGGCCGCCGGCGAGGGAGCGTTACGCACATGGAGCACCCGACTGCCCACTTCCCCGACCCCGCCATCAAACACAAAGTCGTCCACGAGGTTTCCGTCTCGGTCGAGAGCCTGAGCTCGAACTCCTGCAGGACCCCTGGAGAGGAAACAACCAAAGTTACAGAAATCATATAATTTATCCTCTTACTTGTGCTGGTAAACCTGCCGTAGACTCATTTTACCTCCAGAGTTGAGTGATCCTAGTAACAAACACCTAATACATATACTGCAGTGTAATGCATGTTTGTGTTTTGCTGTACCTGAGCACGTCACTCAGTGAGAGTTCAGGGATGTACTTCTGCAGGATTTTAACCTGTGCATTAATGAAAACCCCTCTATACATTTCTCCAATCCCGTACGTTATGTTCCTCATCACCAGCTTCTGAAGGCCCCTGCAGAATAAAAAGGCAAAGATTAAATATTCAGTATCACCTGTCATGCAACAATTACACTGTGATGCAGCTTAGATGACTCTGTGCACTTTGCTGACATGTTATAGCACCGTTGCCATTAAGACACATTCTTGAGTTCTTCATAATATTCA
This sequence comes from Gadopsis marmoratus, assembly GCA_036023855.1. Lineage (NCBI taxonomy): Eukaryota > Metazoa > Chordata > Actinopteri > Centrarchiformes > Percichthyidae > Gadopsis > Gadopsis marmoratus. The sequence goes on from JAVQJF010049152.1 coordinate 2,028, forward strand.
TCATAATCCTCACATACAAAGAGCTTTTCAAAATACAGATCCAGGACACAACACAAAGAAGGAAATAAGAACAGATTCAATGTTCTGTGGTACCTGAATGAGAGTGCATCTGCAAAGTCTCGGGCATTGAAGTCGTACACTTTGTAACCCTCCCTTTTGAAGGCGAGGACCGCGTTGGGGCCGAGCCAAACATTTCCATCCATCCGCGGGGTGAAGTGAACTCCAAGGAAGGGGAAACGAGGGTCCGGGACCTACACACATTTTATAGGAACCAAATGAACTAACAAAAATTAAGCATGTGTGCATTATTTGAAGCCATCTAAAGACGATCCACTGATATGCAGCATATAGAAGAGAAGAGTTGCTCCAAAAAAATAAAAAATAAAAAAAAGACAAGAGGCATATTTGCAGTTTCAAGCTTTGGGTTTTACTTTTAAAACCATCAGTAGGAGCAGATCGAGGTGTTAGGAAACAACAACTAATAAATAATAAGTGTCTGCCTGTTAAATTTAACATCGATAAATATCCACCAAAACCAAAAGCTCGAAACATATCTCAATCTTTCTTTGGAGTGACTCTACTCTTATAACAAACAGCATTACTGAATATTTTATAATCCCCGTAGGTGACACTTTCTTTTCCCAAGCCTTCTGCAGGGTCACAGGATCGGATCTGATGATATCTTGAAACTACATTTAGCAAAATTTCTGGTGGTTTTATCTTCAGCTTGAATAAATAAAAACGTATGTCTGAAGCTATTGTGGATGCAACCCATCTTCACAAAACTATTTTCAGCTGTCGGGGTTCTGCTTGTAAATCAGTATACTGGGAGTGAGGGACTGAAACTGAAGAGGAAATCCAGACTGGAAACAACAGCAGCTGAGCAGTTTTCTCAAATGTTTCCCTCCTCAAAGCATCCCCATCCCTACCTGAAATTCAGAGGCTGCAGCTTACTGGTCTCATGTTACATGATTTGTAAGTGGTGAATTCCTTCAAACAAGTCAGTGAAAATCAAAAAGTTAAAACTTTAAACAATTCAAATAACCTGCCTCTTGGGGCTGCCAAAGTTTGAAGTTTCAGAGCACAGCTTTGAAGCAGTACAGGTCACATGTGATGGGAAACATTTGCAGATCAAATGATTTAAAAGCGTTATGACATACGGTTGTTCACCAGACTTACGGGGTAGATATTTCCCTTGACCAGATAGTGCTTCTCTGGCCTTAAGACCAAATAATCTCCTCTGAAGGGGACGATCCGCGGCTCCCGACTGCATCCAGAGATCTGTGAGAGACGGTCCGAGTGCAGGCCTCCACAGGTCAGGACATAACGGCAGCGCACCTCGCTACCCTGTGAAAAAAAAAAAAACAGTGCAAGCAATGGAAACAATAAAACACAGTCAAAACACTGTGATGCTTGTATTTGCGTGCGTCTTACCTTTTTGTCCCTGATTACGATCGGATATTTCATTCCTGTAAATAAAATAAATAACTTCAAATAACTACATTATGTAAATCTAATTATGACTCTAATGACATATTTATGAACCTGCTTATTACCGTCAGCGCTCCCAGCTGGGCTCTCCTTCGCCACTGAAATGTCATTGACCTCAGATTCAGTTACCACCGTGCCGCCTGCCTCCTCAAAGTCTTTGCCGTAACTGAGAGCCACCATCCTCCAGTCCACAATGCCGGTGTAGGGCGAGTCCAAGGCCAGTATACCCTGCAAGGACGACATACCATAGGCCTTTGCTGCCATCTTTTCTTCAGTATGAAGAACAACAGCATCTCTGAGACTCTTACCCTGCAGTATGGCTCTCGCTCTCGGATTCCCTTGGCCTCGACAATACTGAGGTCACGCACGTTGTTCTTCACGCCGCGCTCGTACAGGGCTTTCAGTCTGGGTATCTCCTCCTGCTCCACAGCCACGATAAGCTGCCAACGCAGAAATACGCCAATCAGTACCAAGGCAGACACAATGACCCACATGGCAGCTCCTTACCTGAGTTTTTTCACAGTGTCTGTATTAGGTGCGTATTGTAATGATGTGTGGTTAAAGTACTAAGGCAGACCTTTCCACATCTCTTGTAAGGGAGTCCTTTCTTCTCGCAGTACTCGTAGGCTAAAGTGGCTCCCCGCACACACAGACGGGCCTTCAGCGACCCCGGCGTGTAGTAGATGCCGCTGTGAATGACTCCACTGTTGTGCCCACTCTGGTGTGAAGCTGGCGAGTAAGGCAGCGACGGAGAAATTCAAGAACAAGATGGGCAAGAAGAAAGACAGAAAAGGGGACTTCATTAAGATTCCTGGGGTTAATAGAAAGTGATACCATCATCCATCTGTAATATTTACTATATTCAATTCCTCTTCAGTCAAGCCACTTTCAAGCCGAGTAGACATGCCCTTTGTTCCTGTTTCACATTGGTGCACAGTCTAACTCGACTGCAGCTACTGTGCGTATAAACATGATATAATGTTGTCTTTGTTAAGCCAGTTATCTTTGTAAAAAGATCCACCAAACAGCACATTAAATTAATAGTTGGGACATTTTGGGAAATGCACTTATTCGCTTTCTTTGCAGAGAGTTAGATGAGAAGATCGATACCACTCTCATGTCTGTGTGCAAAATCTGAAGCTACAGCTGCTTAGCTTAGCTTAGCATACAGACTGGACACAGGGGGAAACGGCTAGCCTGGGTTTGTTCGATGGCAACAAAATCCACCTACCAGCACCTCACTCACTCACTCAAGCTCACTAAACTCAGTGAACACATTATCATCTGCTTTGTAAAGTCCATACAAAAACCAACATGTAATAACAACAAGTTGCGGTTTTATGGGGGTTTATGTGTTGGACTATTTCTTGGGCAGGGGCAACGCGACTTTCCCCAAAATGTCACACTATTCCTCTAGGGCCGAAAATCGGTGATTTACCAAATGTTAACATTTTAAGTGCTACCAAGTCACTTTTTACGATTCTTGCAAATTTATTTCAGCATTGCAATGAGGTTATATGGCTGACCTTCAGGATTAAAGATGTTTGAGGGAGTTCAGTAGGTGAACAGTGAAGGACTCTACCCAAATTTTAACAGTGCTGCTGCAGCACAATGGCAGCTGTTAACCCAATACCCTCAAATTAAGGCTAAAACTTGGCACTTTACCCTCATAGTCATTGTTTTGTTTCAGATCAAATGTCCTGGCGTACAAGTAAACACAACAAAATTTGGGGTTGGGTTTAACCACCACGCAAAAAACATTTTGCTCTTTAGAACATGTTGTTGTCTTCCTTTACCACAACGACAACCTTCAAAGCTCACCAAGCTCTTTTTCTTTCTCCAGCAGGATGAAGCGGAGCGACGGGTGTCGCAGAACGAGCTCTCGGGCCGCGGCCAGGCCCACGATGCCACCTCCCACCACGGCCACGTCATACGTGCTGAAATACAGGCGACAGGCAAGGTCACGGACAGTTCACATATACGATGAACACACACCCGCCTCACAGATGCAAAAAGATGAAAACAGAGCAGAATATTTAGGTCAGTGGTTCAATGTCCAACTGTGTGCGACTGTAGAAGCAGCCAATAGACCGTTTGAATCTGATCAGTAGAGAAACTCATGAGACGGGTGGTAACGGGGTATTTGTACGTACAAAGAGAACATCCAGATCTCAAGTAAATCAATTTATAACGCAAACCACCACAGACTAGTGGGTGGGCTCAAAGTGCAAGCAGCCGTTCCAGGATATAAAACAACTTGTAACATAATGAAGCACTTTGCAAAGAGCTGGAAGCACACAATGTTCAAGCCTGGGAGATCTTTGCCCTTGTGAATATCCAGGACATTGGGTACAGTCAACATCTTGGTTTGTTCTTGTAAAGTAGAACCAGGCAAAACAAGCCGTAATGCTCAACAAGGGGAGGAGCAGATATGCCTTCACTTGTAAAAAGTTGCACAGCTGTCCTTGGTTAAACCTGAAGAACATCTAATCTGTCGGCTAATCTGCGATGAAACTGGGCTCGGATATCTTGCCAGTGTCAGTTAACGAAGTGGAGAAGTCACCCAATGGTTATGAATGAACCAATAACTTTAAGGTTACAACATCTATATTTGACAGCTTTTCTCAAGGCTCCCTGGAGGTTGGCCCCATTACGCACAGGGCAGCCTGTAAATTCTAAAGCCTAATATGAAACACAAGCTTGCAGGCGCGGATTCCTAAAGAAAAAGGTACCGTTCACACAAAACTAGTGGCTGACTGCAGGACATCTTTGTCTTTCTGCAGGTAAAAGTCAAGACTACGTGAGCTCTGACAACAGCAAAAGAAAGGCATGCAAATGATCAGACACAGATGTTTTGTGTAATGTGGTGGGGTGTGTAGATCAGGCAACGCACAGAGCAGAGAGGTAACTGAACCAGACGACAACAACAACAACAACAACAACAGCACACTGTCAGCAGTAGCAGCAGCCTGCCTTCTTCTTCTTTGTAACGTCATTGTTACCTGTGTAGCTGCCTGCTTGTAATTCCCTTTATCCGTTTGTGCGGCGCTGCTGCCCCAACGGCTGTAAAAGCCGCAGTGCTCAGTGTCCGGATCATTGTCACAGCGTTTAACAGGCCACCTCACAGCCGCTGCTTCATTGTACAACTGTTAAATAAAAATAAAAAAAGTCCCTGAGTTGAGTGTTTGTGTTTCCTCCTCCTCTGGCCGCCGCTAACCTCCCATTCTGCTGCGCTGAAGCCGAGAGGTGGTCACGCCCCTCCCCCCCGCCCACACTTTGACGTCCAGCCAATGGGACGACACGCTTTCCTTTAACTGGCTCTGAGGACCCACGTAACTAGGTCAAAGGGTAGCGCGATGGACGCGCTCCAACCGTAAACTGTCCGGTGTGTCGGAGTGCAGGTGAGCGTCTCCCGTGTCGCAGTTTCCGCCGTGTGCTTTTAAGTGGCCGTGACGGAGGAGCAGCGCGGCAGGCCGTCAATGTTGACTTGTGTTTCTTTTCCAGCTGTGCGACATGAGGCTCCTATCGAAGGCGGTGCAGTCTGCCGTGGGTCAGGGGGAGCGGAGCCGCAGACATTTCTGGGGGTGGCTCAATGCGGTGTTCAACAAGTGAGGCAGCGTTACTGTACAGAAGGATGAAATACGTGTGCTAAGCTAATAGCTACTTAGCAGTGCGTGGGAGGACGAAGCCCTCGACACGCAACCTGGTCGCCTCGCATCACCTTCTTGTGAGAGACGTCCAGGTTTTTGTGACCTGACAAACGGCCAAAAAAAAAATTTAAAAAAAAATTCCTGCAACGTAATATCAATTTTTTTTTTTCTTCTTTCTCTTTAGTCTATAAAATGTCAGAAATTCTGAACTCTGGCCATCACAAGTCGGCAGAATCAAATGTGTCCCTGTGGTCTTGTTTATTATTTACAGTTCGACAGTCAATAAACCCGCCCAAAGAATTCAGGTAGAAAAACAAGCGCATGTTCAAAATATGGTATTTTACTTGATAAATGAACAGAGTGGGCGATTCTCTCCAGTTAAAACAACTGGCCTGGTGGGCACGTTGCCATTTGGAATTTACTTTGTTGAACGCTCTCGATTCCTCTGCCCTTTACGTTCCGTGGCATCAACTTTTGGATGTTTGTCCTCACTCAGGGTGGACTACGAGAGGATCAAAGCCGTCGGTGCAGACCGAGCTGCAGCAGAGTGGCTGCTGAGATGTGGTGCCAAAGTGAAGTTTCAAGGTTTCGATCGCTGGCACCACGACTACAACGGACTGCCAACTGGGCCTCTGGACAGATACAAGATCCAGGCCATTGACGCTACTGAATCCTGCATCATGTACAGAGGGTTTGACCACCTGGGTCAGTGTTACAGTGCGGAGAATATTATGTTCTTGTCCTTGCGATTTGTCCCACTCTCATTTCAGCTTCCCTCCATGTGGTCATGGATGTGCTTTAACACTTTTTACACACTAGAAAACACACTGTTGGGTGGATGAAACATGATGACAAACTGTGCTTCCCATTAGTGGGGCAAAAATCATACCACATTTCAGACTCTTGCATTACATTTTCCAGCAAAGTCATTAGGTTTCATCCTACTGGGATTATCAGAGTGGCTACCAAAATTGAATGGCAATCCATCCAATAGTTGTCAACATACTTCACTCTGAAGTCAAGTGTTGGATTAACAGATTAATGAGGTTGTCATTAAAAGCCTGTTCAGATTAAAGTAAATGTTCAGAACGTGTAAATTCTGCATTAAGTGTGTTAACATGAGCTTGGACGTGACCGTTGACCTGAAAGCGACTCCGCTCTTTGTTAACAAGAGAGGAAAGGCGAGGGTGAAAGTGCATCTCTCCCAGACTGATTATCCAAAAAGTGACGCACGTGAGCGGGATGTTTTACACCGAGCAGGCGCACATGGAGCGCTGTCTCTGACCTTGTTGGCTGCTGCACTCCAAGCTGTTTCGCTTTCTGTGCCAGAGTCCACGCAGACATGTTTTGGTGCGAAGTCCATATTGGCCTATGCAAATATGATCAGTAGACCGTGTGCTGATGCTCTTTTGTGTTCCATCTATTTAGAGGGTTTGAAAAATGTGGAGGAAATCAAGTTCAACATGTGCATCTACATTGAGGACGCCTGCCTGGAGAGGCTGAGCGCGATAGAGAACCTGCAGGAGAGTTTGTACATGTTGGAGGTGGTGTCGTGTGGAAACGTGACCGATAAGAGCATCATCGCACTGCACAAACTCCGGTGAGTGTTTGGTAACCAAGGTTTTGTTTTTTTAAATATCTGTCTTTGTGAAGAATTATGCTGTATGTCTAAATGACCCTTTGTCCTTTTGCACTAAATTAGTTTAATCATTTCATATTATGCATTCATGCCGCGCAGGAAGCTGGAGCATCTGTTACTCCGTGATCTTCCCGGGATCAAAGACAAAAGGACAACAGTTGACAGGCTACGGACAGCACTTCCACGTCTGGACATATCAGTGGACCTGGACTGATTGAGAAACGACTTCCTGTGTAAGACTGTAAAAATACGGACGCCTGTTTAAAAGGTTTTCAAAGTAGAAACGCCCATTCTCGGAGGACAGACCATGGTGTCAGGGGCTTGAGCGTGCAACGTGTAGATCCTTGTAGCTAAAACATTAAGTGTATTTACATATGAATCGCTAAGTCCTTTATTAAATCAGGATGTGGAGGACAGCAGGTCCGACTTTATCAGTTGTCACCTTTCAGCATAATCAAGCTTTAAAGAAATAAGAGGATAAATGTTAAAGCACTTTGTTTTGTTGACACCAGTTTTTCTTTATAGAAAGAATTATTCTTTCATATAAGTTATTAAACGTTACTCCACATGTGGGTGCACAGAGAAAATCACTTGTGAAATGCCGAGGAAGGATTCAAGAGCCTTTTAAATATTTTCTCTTTAGATTGTTTTGGCATTTATACAATATCTGAGGACAGACTGATGGCCGTGAACATCCTTAGCACCAAAGTTCCAGAGATGATGAGCACAGTGTGGTATCGTTACTGCTATATGCTAGTAAATGTGGGAAATGTATTCACTCCTGATGTCAATAAATAGTTTCAGAAATGCTCATGAGTCCGTTATATGTGACAAAAAAAAGTCAAAGTTTGTGTCCTACATTATAGCTCTCTCTGTCTCGACAATCAATTAAACACCATAAAACTTGCTATCAAAAACATGTCAGACTTACAGAGTCCATCGTTGTATAAAAATAATTTGGCAAACCAGGTAACGAGCAGAGCTGCACGTCGCTACTCGTCTTTACACAAACAATATAAAATACAACAAAATCAGCTTGAAAACGTAGGCAACATACATGAACCGACATGTTGGGGGTTAGTGCATAGACTGACATCAAGAGCAAGAGACACCCGACACGCCCAACGTCATGAACAAAAAGTGGTTGAATCCTCTCGTTAAAAACCAAGAATCCACTTCACTTCCTGAGTTTTTCAGAAAATGCCGCTCGTTGATGGCGTTGAAGGGTTTAATTCAGTGTGTTTTAGATGTTCGGTAGGTGGTAGTTGAACTTGCGCAGGTTGTTGTAGTACTTCTTGTTGTCCACAGCTGGAAAGATCCCGCTGCTGGTCAGCTGCGGCAAATACTGCAGGGAGAAACAAGATGCAGTCATTTTCAAATGGAGATAATTAGAAAAGAAAGGGTTCCCTCCGGCTGTAAAATGTACCTAAATTGAGTATTTAAGTATTTAAGACGGATTTTCTGCAAGTCACTTTTTAAAAAAAAAATTTTTTTTTTTATAAGAGGTAGATGTAGTTCTGTACATTAATTTCATTGTATGGTCATTCCCAGCGGTTTAGTTTAGTTAGTTTTCACATCTGTGAAGCCAGACTGTTAGCCCCTTCAGAAAATAACAGGAAATAATTCAACTTTTGAAAGTTTCACCTTTATGGGTCAGTGTACGAGGCTGCCGATACCTGATATTTTCTTCCCTTTTCAAAAATGGACATATACATCCATTGATTATCCCAGAATAACTTTCAGAGCAAACACAATTTTGCTTGCAGATTTTACCGACGTTAAGATAGATGTGCAATATTTAAAAACACTGACGTTAGCCCTGAATATAGCAGAAGGCCACTGACCCCAGGAGGAAGGTGTTTGCGAGGTACATGCATCCTCTTGTTGCTGGAGCGCTCCTGCTCTCGGGACGTCTTCTCGCTCTTTTCTCGCAGGCTGTCGAAGTACGGATGTTGGAGGAGCTGCTCACAGGTCAGCCGCTCGGACGGGTCCATCCTCAGGCAACCCTAAAGCAGCCAAACCAGCAAAGAGAGATGGGAGACGCTGAACGTCGGGGCCAGGCAGCCAGTTTTCCACATGAGATCTAAGTTTTCTTTGACCAGCAGCTGGCATGAAGATTATTACAGCCAGAATTATGCAATTAAGTAAAAATGAGTATTTAGTCTGGTTATTTGGGAACACGGGACTTTACACATAGTTTCAGATTTGTTGTCACGTGGATGAAAGTTTTACATATATCTTCAAACAACACGCAGATTATATCTCTTGGGTTTAAGATGACGTCGTTACCTTCATGAGACTCAGAGCTTGATGTGAGAGATTTGGATATTTCTGCTCCAAAGGTTCCTAAAGAAAGAAAGAAAGAAAAAATAAAACACACAAAGTTTCATTATGCTTTGATTTTACTGCTTTAAATAGGTTTGGCTAAATCCATTTAACTGTTTCCTTTTTCTTTCCTCAACTGCCTTTTTATCATTTAACCTTTGTGTGCCGAGTTAAAGCTGATAAAAACTTGCTGTTCAACACAACATCCTCTCGCACGTGTTGTAGGTAGACGGAGCACATGTAGGTGGAGTTGTGTGGAGTGTCTCACCATCTCTTGTGGCTCTGGGATGGAAACTCCGCAGAAGAACTGGTTGTTGCTGAAGACCTGCTGATGTCGAGGGATCAGGTCTCCTGCAGAGGAGGAGACAGATTAACACAAACGCACAAAAATGTTTAGAAAATCAAACTAATTCTGTCTTTATGTTTTAGTTCATAGATATAATTTCATCCTGTCCTGGGAAGCATTTGCAACTTCAATAACCTTCCCAAAATGCTGTATTTATTCTCACATATTTATAGAAAAAGCTAAAAATCATCATAAATAATTTTAACATTGACATTTACTAATTGATGCATTGTGACTAATTGACGTTCATTTTATATAAATCAAGAGAACTGACTGATCTTACCGAGAGTCTTTCTGATCAGGTACAGTTGGTCCATGTCAGACTTCCCGGGCCACAGCGGGATCCCCGACAGCAGCTCAGCGAACACACAACCAATCGCCCAGACGTCCACCGGAGCGCCGTACTGAGTGTCCCCCACCAGCAGCTCAGGGGCCCGGTACCAACGGGTCGCCACGTAGTCTGTGTAGTAGTCGCATGGACCAGCTGATGGCACAAACACATGATGTAACGAGGTACAGAATTCAGTTACATTTTCATATTCATCTGAAAGAGTTGTCACAAAACTTTAAGGATGCGTTTTTGGAGGACAAAGAGAGCTCCTCATGATACACAAATGGTAACTTCCTACCTCCTTAAGACACTTGGAAAAAAAAAATAAATCAATATACTGTGACTCCATGTGCATACAGTCAACCCAGTGTCGTGGTCCCGGCTGAGGCATTTCTAACCAGACAAGAAACTACTTCTGATTTTATGGCTTTAAAACGTAAAAGTACAAAATATTAAGACCTCGATTAAGTGCCGCTTCAGTACCAAGACATCAAACCTCCACCAGGTGGCGCTGTCAAATACGTATGAGCTGCTGAGTCTTAAAACTTACTGAGAATCCTGGCAAACCCAAAGTCACACAGTTTGATGACTTGGTGTTTGGTGATGAGAATGTTTTCCGGCTTGACGTCTCGGTGAATGCACTGCGGGAACAGAGAGGCTCAAATCAAATCGCTGCACTGAAAGCGCAGTGACAGGGTTCAGAGAAACCCTGTTAAAGAAAGAGCCATAAAGCAGGCGGCTCGGTGGGAGCTGGAGGAGGGAGGAGGGAGGAGGGAGGAGGAACTCAAAAACAAGCTGAAGGGAAGTTTGACAAGTGAGAAATATGCCGAAGAGGCTTCACGAGGAGAGAGCGGAGAGTGGAAAAGGGAAAACACACGAGTAACGAGTCGCTTACATTTTGTTTGTGACAGAAGTTGACAGCTTGAAGTGTCTGCCACGTTATGCTTTTTACAAGGTGCTCTGGAACACTGCAAGACAAGAAGGTCAATCCAAAACATCAGCCGATCAATCAATTAACTGATCGGCATGAGAGCGTGGAGATTTATTATTAACTTTGGAAATCGTAGCTTGGCAAAAAAAAAAAAAGAGATCCCTGAACTGGAACCTTTCCAACTGAGCGAACGCCTTCCGTTGATGAAGGCCATCGCATTTGGCTGAAATTTCAGCTCCTGTTGGGTTTTGTTTTTGCGAAGAATTTTCTTTTATCAAACTAAGAATTAAATCTCGCTCAAGTGGTTGTTTTAGTCGTTTAAAGAACCAACTATCATGGCAACCCGTCCAGTAGCTGACGGCAGGTTACGGGACCACCAAAGTCAGTAAGGTTCATCCTCTGGGGACCATGAGTGTCTGTAGAAAACAGTGCCACCCCCTGGAGCTTAAAATGAAACAAACAGCTGAAGTTTGTTTGGGTTCAAAGAATCTGCGACCAAAGCTGGATCCATCGATGTGAAAAGATGAATCTAATAAAAGAAGCGGGGAGGGATAAATACTATCTGAAAGAAAACGTCGATTCTTTTAATCGGTCTACGTTTGTTGCTCTGCCCAGTGTTTCAGGCGGCTGTGGAGGTCAGCGAGCAGCTCCAGTGTTCGTCCGGATGCGTGCGTTGCTTGGCAGACCATCATCTATCAGTGTTGCCGGGGAAATGGATGAATCGCCAGCTCCCCCGCCAGCAAAGCATTCTGGGAGAGCGTCACTGTAAACATTCCAGAGTGAGCAGGTCAGCCTCCTGGGAGACGAGGGTCGTGTCCATCAGAGCTGCCCAGAGGACGGCGCGGCATACATAGGAAGCGCACAGCACTTTGTTGCATGAAAAGCCACCATGCTCAGATTTATGATCTCATTATCTCAGTGTGTCAGTATAATGAGTGTTTCATACGATTCAGGAAAAAAAAAAAGAAAGTCCTTAAATAGATATATGTTGTGTATATATATCGCATTGCTAAGAGAAGTTCCAAAGCGTGTAGATTTTTATATTAGACTTGTATCAAGACTGGTTTTATACATAACACCTCGTGTAATATGCCGTTTATCGTTTCATTCTGTATTTTGCGTTTTACCTTTTGTGCCTTTGCGGTAGGTTTTTTTGGTGAATATTTGGACAAGTGCGTTCTGTGTTACGTTGTTTGAGGATGAAGCTTTTAAGCCAACGTCGACAAGAATTCCTTAAACGTCTCTGGGCGCCTGGGCAAACGCCATCTGCTGGTGACGATCGTGTGATCCGATCAAACGTTCCCGAAACAGCTGGACCTCGCGGTGACACAGAGTTGACCCGATTTAATTACAAAATGTTTGGAATTTGGAATTTAGCTCGATTCGAGATGAATGACTGAACCAGCTGGAATGACAGATTTGGAACCAAGCTATGTCCTGTTCGCGCCTGCCTTCAAAATGTTTCGCCAATGACCTCCGAATATTCCCACTGCACTGTTTATGCGTAAATAACATCCTTTAGTTGTTGTACTTTGTATATAGAATCATATATACCTAGTGGGGTAAAGCATCTACTGTGTAGTTGCAACGTCCTCTCTCTCGCTCTCCGTCTGCCTAATGGACGGATTTGTATTTCACATTTTTTTGACTTTGTTGTTTTGAAGCCCGCTAAACTAACTTTCCTGCGCTGTCGGCAAGCAGCCTGGAGATGCACCCACCCTCTGGGATGGCGGTCCAGCTCGTGGAGGACGGTGTGGTCGCAGTACTCGAACACGAGGTGAAGCTTCCGCTTGCGCCGAAACACCTCGATCAGATTCACCAGGTTGGCGTGTTTCAGTTGCTGCAGAGGCACAAAGAACAGCAAAACACGTCTCAGGAGAGACACAGTAACATCCGCACGAATGCTAGTACAACAGTTAAGCGGTTTGGGCCATCTGTGGTATGCTCTCATCCAGCAGACCAAACTGTTAACAGATGGTAATAAAACATGCCGTCGCCCCTAACAACCCATCCCCTGCTCCCGGTGTCCAGCAGGCCACTAACACTCCCACCCGCCGCATGACTAATTAAACCACCAACAATCAGACCAGTTCATCTTTGATAATTATTATGCAACATGAAACAAACAGGATTCAGCCTTTGGTTCAAACTAACTTCACAGCAGAATTTAAAAGAAACGGGACAGCCTTAATGTTTGAGTCCTTTATGTCCAAGAAGGAATCTAACTGCGATTGTAAAGTCAGAGGCGACACTAATCGCTTAATGGCTCAAGATGAATTAGCTGACAAGAATATTTGTCTGCAGAATCTAGACTGGCATTTTATAGTCAAACAGCTAAACACACAAACAAAGCAGAACAATGACGCTAACCTGGTGCCAAAACCTTTTTCAGTTAAAGGCTGCCCAGGTTCTAATTTCCTGTTAATAAAGCACAGTTCACAGACAGCTCATGCTCTTCAGTCGGCACGGACCCTGCAGGGTTTTTCCTCCATTTGATTGCAACCCTCTAAACCCCCTTTGAATGAGAGTTTCTCTGTGCAGCGGCTACAAAAATGCTTCCCCTCTGTCTGCAGAATTAATTGCGTGCCGTCCCTCCTGCTGGCTGCACAACAGAGAAGGAAGACCATGTTTTTCACGGCACTAAAAGCAGGATCTGCATCGTTTGCATGATAGGATTTTGTTAAGACTGTGCAATATTACACTGCATTTCCAGGGTCGAATTTAAAGGTGGCAGTGAATAAAAATGAGTAGATCGAACTCTGACCACCACAAACAAGTACGTCTTTTTCTTATACTTTCTACCAAAAAGAGTAAACTATGTTTTACATGTAAATATGTTTGTTAAAAGGTTAAAGGCTAGATTCTTTAAGTGACACACGTAATGTAATTCAGTATAATAACTAATATTTGTATTACAGTTGATATTTGGACTAGCTGTTTGCATGAATTTGAAGTATCATAAGAAACTTTTATGGAAGCCAGGAAAAGACAAAAAGAAATGGAAAGTTAGGCATGATGAAAAAATAAAAATGCTCTTCAAAAGTCAATATTTGGATTTGAAATTCTGACTTAAGAGATTAAAACATATTTTTATCTCAGACTTTTTACTTACTCTCGTCATCTTGATTTGTAAATCAAGAGTGTGACTTTTTCTCTGATCATTTTGACTTAAGACAAAAATGTGACATATTAAAATTATGATTTTTACTTTTTCCTCTATTAATTGACTTAAAGTTGACAAATTCTGTTGTACAAAAACATAATTTGGACTTTCTCATAAATGTGATTTAATAAGACAAAAGTTTCCATTCCATCTCATCGTTTTTATGTACTTTCACAGAATTATGAGTGACTAAATCAAAGGTTTTACTTTTTCTCTCTTAATTATTTTTGTCTGGACCAAACCTTTCCTGGCAGAAGTGGGCTTCCATAGACCTGTAAACCTGGATTGCTGCTACATCAGTGTAATGTCAGCGAACATCAAAAACATAGACGTGAAGGACGTTTTGGGATAATAATGGATAATAATGTACCTTGAGCATCCTGATCTCCCTCAGTGCAATCTTTTTGATGATGGGATCGTTCTCGGACTCCACAAACTTCTTGATGGCGACGATCTGCCCCGTGTCTTTGTTTCTGCACTTGAAGACGACGCCGTAGGAGCCCTCTCCGATCTTTCCAATCTTCTCGTACTTCTCCATCCTCAGGCTGGACCAGCAGACATCCAGAGGTAAAAACAGCAGCAGCACTTTCCCAGGAGGCTCCAAGGATGCAGGACGTTTCTCTGCAGCCTACAGCTAGGAGAGAGGAGACACAGGATGAGGGGGGGTAATTAGACCATCTGGTGCTTTTATGAACAGTTCACTCGATTAAAGCTGGAACAGATCCACACCAAGGATCAAAGCTGGGTCAAAACAGGGCGATGTGAGGGTCGGGTCTTTTTCTAAAACATAAAACAGATTTTGGTTTATTTTGGTGGCTTTTCATGTTATGATAGTGACTCTTATCAGTGACTCTGAGTAGTTATGAAAGACAGAGCTGATGGCACAGAAACGTGTCATCCATAATGAGCTGAATACAGTGGTGCAATAAACCAGTAGTAAGTAGCAGTACTTTTACTCAGGTACTGCATTCAAGTAGAATTTTGTACTTCCCTTCCTACCGCTACATTTATTCGATGACATAAGTTACTGTTTACTTTGCAGATTCAGATTATTAATACAAAATGTAAATCAGCTAATAGATTATGATGCATTATGGTGAATTAAGGTACCCAGAAGTATATAAAGTAATTAAACACAGCCCCATCTTTACCAGCTGCAACATTTAAATGATGCACACATTAATGCATCACTAATTATAACCCAATATATATTATTGAGTCATCTTGTATAATAGGTACTTTAAGTATATATTGATGCTGATACTTATGCACTTTTACTGAAATATAATTCTTCTTTTACTTGTGTAATACTGTGTAGTATTGCTACTTTCACTGAAGTACAGCTCTGGCTCTGAGCAGTCGGCTCGGTTTGCGTTTGACCTCTTGGGATTGTGGGGCTCAGCATGTTAAAAACGACCTCTTAACCTCCAAAAAAAAAAAAGGTTACAGCAGATGCAAGTGCTCAGAGGCAACAGTACACCTGCTGTCTCCCAGCACTGAGGTTGCGTAACGAAACATTTGCAATGCAAAGTATATCGGGTCATTTTCCTGAGGGGCGACACCGAGTAACACAGAGCGACCTGACAGCCAGGGGATGAAATCAAAGTGCTGCACTTAACAAACAGGCCACCCAGGAGAACTTTGAGTAATTAGCAAAAAGGACGGATGGACCTTGGCTGCACGCGTTGGAACTAACGCCGGAGGCTTGAATACGATGAGAAAACAGTGACTATAAACCCGAAGTCTGAGCAAAGTTGCCTCGTGAAGCCAGCTGTGCAGCTGAGTCTCAACACTCCTGTGAGGTGTTTCCAGTAAAGAACCACTTCCTGTTCGCCGAGAATCCAACTGCCCGAACTTACCGTCGGTGGAAACGTCCGCAGATGTTCCGTCAGCGAGGATCCGCCGCTGCTGCTGCTTCAAAACAGCCGCTGGACGATCGCAGCTCGACTGTGGCCGCAGATAACGTTTTAAAGCGTCAGGGCGGATAGAGCCGAGCGTGACATCCGCTCGTGCCTTTCAAAATAAGACACGGAATGAGCGCGTTAGGTTATTGGGGAGGAAATTACAGTGGTAGGAACAGCGTGTTTCAAGTCGAAGTCATGCACTCACGTTTTTGCTTACGCGAAAGTCTACAAGTGTTAGCATCAGAATATACTTAAAGATCGAAAAGTAAAAGAAATCATCATGCAGAATAGTGTATAATATTGGATTATAATTATTGTTACAGTCATGCTACATCACTGTACTGTTGCAGCTGGTAAATACCGGGTTATTTTGATGACTTTATATATTGCTGGGTAGCTTGTGAAGTCATATCCCATAATAATACGTCATAGTTTATTTGTTGATTATATGATGTATTGTTAATCTCAATCTGCAGAGTAAAAAGTACAATATTTGCCTCCGAAATGCAGTGGAGTAGAAGCATGAAGTCGCTTAAAATGGAAATACCCAGCTGCTTGTTAAGGAATTACGGTTTTATTTATTATGGTTTATGTTTTTTTATATTGAAATACGTAGACAATAAAACAAAGGAAGAGGCAAGAGAAGTGAAGTGATAGCATCGAAATCTCGGTATGACTCGTGCACCCTTTTGATCATCTGTATCTGTGAAGCAGCTGCTGCCTCCACGGGACAAACTGGCAGCGTCGCGTCTTGCTTTTATTTTGAAAGCGAAATCATCTTACATCCGGCACCGTCCACCGACTCTCACTCCGAGCAACGCGTTTCTCCCATTTTCCACTCCAGCTCCCACAGGAACCCCCCGACTCCACCTTCAGCCCCATCAAAAAAAACAAAGTAACAGGAAAGAGGGGCGGGGTCAGAGTCCCGTGGGGGTGTTTGTAGACCTGCACAGACAGAAAACATCCACACAGGTGAGCAACTCCGGAGATCGGACTCACCTGCATCCTCACACACCTGAGGGACTTGTAAATGACTCCGATCATTCTAGGATTCCTTATTTGTGGCTCATTTCATGCGTTCGGTGGCCATTAAATCAACCAAACCCACATCTGGCTGACACGATTCCACATGTGACAGATTTAAACCTGACGTGTCACCCTGTCGCACCGAGACCAATTAGTGTGGGTTGGTGAAGTCAGCAGCATGGCAGACTAAAGAGGGAATTAATGGAAACAAATACTCCCCCAGTAAGGATCATCAGCTCTGTGAGGTCGATCCAATCTCCCAGCAACGCAAAAATTAACCAGAGTCCATCCATGTTATCTTGTTAACAGCTTTTTATTACAAAACAGCATACATTATAAACATTTTGCCAAGAGAATGCAAAGATGTTAACAAAACCTGACACCGCCCCTCAAGTTGTCATTTTATTTTAAATAAAAAAAAAAATGTACAAAAGTGCTTAAATGGTGCAAATAATGAGAAGTAAAAGGTCTATAAAAGAGGCAGGTAAAGAGAGAAAACAAATGTACATTACATCCAACTTCTAAAAAAAATGCAGCAGAGCAGGAGAGATGTGACTATATTACATAGCAGTAAAATAACTGTTCATTAGGTAGCAGGACTGCACTGCCACTGTCTGTTAACACGGTCTGTAAATCAAACATACCCTATCACTTAACACGAGGTTAATAAATATTGCTTAAATAACTCACAATGCTTGTGGGTTTCTGCTTAAACTGATCTATTAGTTTGATTACAGAGCTTGTGTAAAATCTCCTCTCAAGCTTTTGCCGTTGGCATCGATTATGAGTGATACGTTACAGATAACAGTAAATCTCCCATTGGTTGCTAATACAATCACAAATTCTTGTGAACTTTAATGGCACTTTTGTAAATAATACCTCTAGATGACTTGTATCTCAGTCCACAGTACAGAAGAGTGAAAAAAATGCTAAGTAACAACGTTCATTTGAGCTTTTATCGTTTCTCCACTTTCTGCTCATACGTTTCCTCGTCGATTGTGATGAGTGGAGCTACAGGGAACATGTTGCTGGTGTAAGACTGAAGAGGCTCCTCTTTTACATACTTGTCAATCTCACGATCAGTAACAAAAAACGTTTTAAACTAGACCTTTCCCCTGACACAGCGCCTTCAGGTGAAAGACTGGAGTTTTCTCCCAAAACAGGCATATTATCCACTTCTCTAAGAACGGTCCGATCTCTGGCAGAGGCTCAGTAACTGTTCTCATGACCTGCTAAAATGTAGAGGTTGCTCTGGGCCGTAGGGTTGTCTGTGGGTCGGCTCTCCAAAACCACCACCCTGCAGAAGAAACAGACATGACAGAGCATTACACAGAAACACTAAAAGACGATGGTCGTGGGTGGAACATAAAACCAAAGCTGAAGAGACTCGTTGCACCTTTTGAAAACAAAGAAGCTGAAGTGTTTTGCAAGTTTGATCATTTACTGTAAATCACACGTACATTAAGAAATAGTTCAACATTTTCGGAAATACTTTTGCTTTCTTGCTGAGCGTTAGATGAGAAGATTGATACCACTCGTGTCTGTGTGGTGGAAGTATGGCCCTATAGCCAGCAGCCCGTTGGCTTAGCATAAAGACTGGAAACAGCTAGCATTGTTACGTCCAAAATCCACCTACCGGCATCTCTAAAGGTCACCAATGAACCGACTATCATGTTCGTTTGATCTGTACAAAATCTGAAATGTAAACCACAACTTATCGTTTTTACACTTTGCTGTTTGTATGGACCAAACATATATAATGACATAATATGATATGATGTCTATCTAGCCATCTAACTATCAGCAAAAAAAAAAAGTCTATTCCCCAAAAATGGTACAATTCCTTTAATACTGACGTGAAATTAACTGACTGAAAAAAAGCAACATATCTTCCAGGAGTGGCTGATGTTGACAAAATGTTTGGCAAAAAGAAACCTGGAAATGTTTAACTTGTGTTTAGTAAGTAGAGTAAAAAATGCTGCCAATTTAACTGCATTAATAACCAACCACAAAGCATCACGTTAATGGTATGGATCTACTCAGAGGGCAGCGTACTGACAGTTGATGCTAAACTGCACGTAAAAGAGTCCTGATCCAGCCGTCAGTCGGATCAGGGCGGCAGCGCATGCATCTTCAGATGCCACTCGTCCCGTGGAGCCGACAGGTGAGCAGGGAAGCTACAGTCCATACTGTCCGTTACATCAGATGAAATTACAGAGGCATGGAGAGACACTCAAACCAGGCTGGCAGTGCCCGGGCGGCAGTGAATAAAACATGGGGGGCTGGGCAGAGACAGCGAGAGGCCTCACGCTGGTGCCACAGGTGGGGCGGCTCCATCGGGAGGCTTCGCTGACTGCGCTGTACTGCTGGGAGAGCCGCCCTCTCCCAGCGTGCTCCGAGCGTGTGCGAGCTCAATCACATGCTGCCGTGTTTCCAGTTGCGAGATTTTACCATTTTCACTGTAAACTGGATCTCCTTGGGTCTTAAACTATTCGGTCTGATAAAACAAGCAATTTGAGTAAGTCACCTTGGGCTCAGGGACAAACATTTTTTCACTAATTTCTGACATTTCACAGATGAATCGATTCATCAAGAAAATAAATCGATGATGGAAATAATCAGGAATTGCAGGAGTAAACTTGCTGCCTCCACCGCAAAACCGGCAAACAACTGTGCCATGACTTGTTGTCGTTGTCTGCTTCCAGCTTCTCAAATGTGATGGCTTGCTGCTTGTCTATTTTTCTCTTTATACAATTTTAATTTAAAAACTTTGAATATTTTTCAAGACATCACATTGTGCTGTCACAAACTTATGAGTTTTTGATATTTTATACATAAATGTATCTAATTCATGAACAATGTTTAAAAACATCTAATAACAGATTTATCCATAACGAAAATGATAATCTTTTAAAGCCCTGCTTATTGCACAGAGGCTGAAGCAGTGACATGTTGCAGGTTTGTGACGAGTTTAACATGTAGCTTGGCCTTCACGTCTCAGAGCTACTGAAGCAACAACCAGGAAATGGAGAGAGAGTGAAGGGCATTCAAGGATAATGTCAGGGGTGCATTCAGGGATAGCAGAGTAATCAGAAAGTAAAATCTTAGAACAGAAACAGATGAAGGGGATTTGGTTGAGATAAGACTGAAATGGAGTGAGGAGAGGGAAACACGGCAGTTGCAGGTCAGGCAGAGAGAGACACAGAGAAATCTACCAGAGGCAGCTTGGAGAGGAGAGCTCTGGGTTTGCAACATGGCAGGTGAGCAGGTTATTTGGTGGTTTCCAGGTAATTAAGACCATTACCTTTGTTACGCCCATATTCACGAATGCCTGGTATTATTGTGGGTCATAGGGCTGATTAATTATACCAACAGTATAATTGATGAAAGGAAAAATAAACAGGGTAAGTGATGAGGTTTGTTTCATAAGGTGAGGTGTTCTAGAAGCCCTTTGAGATTTTATGGTACGTGCTCCTCTACTCATTTGTTGGATTGCTCATGTGCACTGTCATAGCTAAAGATAGAAATGTCTTTGTACCAACCTGTCAGACCCAAGGAGGCGGAAGACTCTGCTTGGATCACATATCTCCTGGGTCACCTGCGAATGGAAAAATACAAGTAAAAATTTAAACCGACAACTGCTTTTCTGGGAATCTGAAGTATTCGTGGTGTCGAGGGGGCTTTGAAACGCATGAACAAAAAAAAAAAAAACAAAAAAAAAAAACATTGTTTGAGGACAGTTTCCCCAGAGCACCTTGTGTTCCAAAAGGGAACATGTGGGAAAACAAATTGTTGAACCATTCAAACTGCAAGAAAGCCGACCACAATGCCTGACCTTCAAGAAATCCATCCCATCGTCCAACAGCCAGATTGTTGATCGTTCCGGCAATTAATAAAGGCGTCACCATCCCCCATTAGCTGCACGTCAAACAACAACTGATCTGGCAGAAATTCTGATTCTTGAATTAGTTGGGGGCGACCAATTCAGGATTCAAATCTGCACAGTGTCTGCCCATCATTACATTGAAATGCTACCAACTAGGCTATAAAAAGGGAGTGAAACTCTGTTTTTGACAACAGAAATCACGCATATCTAATTTAAGTTGATTTAAACTTAGTAAAAAAAAAAAAAAAGCATTTTGTTTAAATGATCGTAACTGAAATGACAGGACTGCTGTGTTAACAAACATTACTGATATAAACCTTTAATAATGTCCCAAAACATGCTCATTGTTATTTAGCTGTCGTATAGTGTCAGTCTGTGTATTGAACGACCTGTCAATCAAAATCAGATTCTGTGTTTTCAATGTTGGTGGTGAGGCGGCTGTTTACATTTGGATCACGTATTGTACCTTTAACAAGATGCCTGTGTGTTTTTTTGCTCTAGTCACAAGATGTAGCCTGACACTATGCAGCGTAAAAGACAAGCGCTCCTACAAAAACACACACACTCACGTGTTGACATGTCATGAAAACCTGAAGACAGATGTGAGATAGTCTCTGTGCGACACCTGCTAGGTGTAAGTCCTTGGCCTTGGGAGAGATCTGATCTGTCTAAATGAGAACAAGGTCTCGGGTGTTCAGAGGAGCACCCACCGAAGCAAGCGTGGATCAATAGGCCTGTCCCCCTCGAATGCCTTCGCTTTTGAGGGGAATCATAACGAGACAAAGGCTGAATTATTTAGTGCTGCTCCCTGTTGTGCGACGGCTTTCGTTTATGACCGAGCATGAATTTTGCATGGCCGCTGACATTTCAAAAATCCTTGCTATGGGAGAACCGTCAAGCTGGGCTGGGCACAGACTCTGCAAACAGACCTTCTGTTCTGTGCTGCAGGACCACGTCTGACACAGCAAGGTTTCAAAAGGGTGGCCCCTATCGCCATATCATTTTTCATAAAAACAGAATGCTTCACCTCCCGGCGATCTCTTGAACTTTTATTCTGATCATGAGCATGACTGATGATCAGGTTAACATAGAATGCCTCCTTGAAAGGGGGACAAATTCATTACCTTGACCTGACAAAAAGACAGTTTGTCTGGCTTCACCTGAGGTCTAATCTCCTGGGATCACCTCCAGCATGTAGCCACTCATAAATGGCCATCTCTCAGGGCCTTTGTTGACAAGAGCCAGATGCGTTTGTGTGTAGAACAAGCAAGCCTGTATTCAAGGATGTGACAAAAATTGCATTCGTAGTTTCTACTCTGTAGTCACAGGGAACCCATGAAAATGGATACTGATATTTTGCTATCAATATTGACTTTATCATTGCAAACTTTTAAATGTTGAGTTAGCTTAATGGTAAGTTTTCTGAGTCGACTGGTTACTTTACTTGAGCAAATCCAGAGCATCGTCATCTCTTTGTTAAGACTGAAAACTGTACAAACTTAGAAGTCAAGCTAATATACTTGAATAGAAATTAGTGCAATATCAAAGAGACATTTTCCTGCATTTGCATTTCAATATAACTACTGGACTAAGCATTGCTATTCTAAGGTGTTCATGGGATATTTTACCTCATTAGACTTGAAGCTCTTTCCCTGCATTCCATGTTTCCAGAAGGCCAGGACGCTGTCCTGAAGGCACACTGTCAGAAGAGAAAGGTAAGAGGTCATGTGTGCATAATGGTCAAGGTAGCCACTGAAACATTGCCAACCTGATTAAGAGGAACAATGCAATTTAGTTTGAGTTTACTATAAGCCCTTTGGAAAACTTTACTGGGTACACAACCAGCCTTTTCTGTACCCCTTGTCACGTTGAGATTTATTTTTTAATATTTCTCTTTAAGGTAAGGAAGTTTCGTTAAAAGGTCTCACGCAGAATTACATACGCTACTCCAAGGTCTGTTTAAAAGCTTACCAACAGTTCCTATACAGAAGTCAAAGCTGAGCTCGGATGCCAGCTTCTTGTTGGACTTCAGTCTGCCCTGGAGATTCACAATCTTCAGATTTTCTGGGGAGAAAAATAATAAAAAGGCGTAAGAATGAAGTAGCAGAACAGAGATACTTATATCTGGACTGTACAAAAGATGATGGTACAGAGTTTGGTCAAAGCTGAAATTGTACTTACGGTCCAAACACACCAACACCGTGTCTCTCTCCAGCTGGGTGACATGGATTGCATCCACCTGTTGATTACCTGTGGGAAGGAAATGTACAACAGTAATGATGCTGTTCTAAAATTCCCAGCAAGGTACCACTTATGTGAGGCTGCATTGTGTTCTGTGGAGGCTACTGTCTATGCATAAATAGGTCATCCACTCCACCACATCTCCACAAAACACACTACATCTGAGTACATGTCTGACTTACCTGTGCCCATCTCCGTGAACCAGGAGGAGCAGGAGTTGAGGTTGATGGTCTCAAAGCGGACCACCTGGCCTTGCTCTGTGCCCTGGCTGATGGCCACACACACCAGAGGATACTCCTGCTCTGGGACCACCAGCATCTCAAACACCTTCAGGGGGCTGGGAAGAGGGAAGTCAAAGTGCTGCCGCAGGAAGAGAGCACAAACACAGAGGTGTCAATGGTGTTTTGATGTTTAATGATGGTTTCTAAATCAGTTTACTAGTTTTACGCTTGTAAAGAAAATCCCTGGGAAGATAAACAACTTGAGTTTCAGAGCTCAGGAGCAATGGACAATTCTAATGTATTCAAGTTATCCTGATACTTTTTCCTTGCACAGCTAGATTTATAAGATTTAACTACAGATGTGCTCCTGAAAGAAATAATATATAGTACAACCTTGCAGTAAAAACATATATTCTTAATATGGACATTTGTGGGGTAACGGTTAATGTTTGAGATGAGAAAAGAAAATATCCAACTGACCTTGATGAGCATAAACCTCTGCATGGGTTCATACCACTGCAACAGGACAATCCCAGACTGCAGCGCTCCACACAAGTACTTGTGGCCTGTATATGGGTTTCTCACTGTGAAACAGAAAAGACTGTCAAGAAGTGTAGTTATGCAAGTCCTTTATAATAGTTTATTTCAGCAGTATGTCGTTTAGGGCTTACAAAACAAGAACATTTCAGCAACGTTACACAAGACACACCTAGTACGGAGAGGTTCCTCATATGTTGACAGTTTAATACTATGGAAGAGTGAGTAAATAAAAAAAATAATAAAAGAGTGGGTGGGAGGGGAAGGCCACTCACCAATGCAGCACTTGTGACAGCCCTTTGTATCTGGGATCTTAGTTGTCAAGGCAAACCTCCTGAGGATAGAAAACAGTCAAATTGTGGTGACCACAGTCTTAAAAAGAACTGCTGACGTCTAGAACCAGGGAAGTCAGCCAGTGGTTCTCCTTTTGTTCTACCAATGCGGCAGTTTGTCACGATGGTAGGTAGACAGTGAGGAGCAACAACAAAAAAGCTGCACAGCGTGAGTATAGAAAAGCAGAGTTGTGACCTTATCTCTAAAGTGACAGGAGTGTTGCTGAAAAGTGTGGTTGGAGAATGTTGCATATGAGGCAAGATTCAGACCAAAAACCACAGGCTTGTTGGTCTCACCTGGGTAAGATTTTGTCTGGGAAGCGGTGAGTGTGGAACTGAGCAGCCAGGCCGGGCTTCTTCAGCTGCTCAAACAGCCCGATGAGATTGTGGGAGTACAGCTGGAAGGTTTTCCCTGCAAAAGAATGCAGTATATTTATTCACCAGCTTCATGAGTGAAAACCAGTTAGTAGTCTATTAGTAGTCATAGCCAGGAGTTAAAATATATTCATCTTAAATATGACATTCAAGAACTGAGCAAACACTTCCTCACATAATATTTTTTTAAATAATTCCTGATTTCCTTTACAAATTCTGTATCCCATGAAGCAGCTTTCACACGTAGAAAGGTTAGATGTCGACAGGGGTAAAAACAGAAGTGTGACGATGATATGAAGCATGATTACCTTCTGATGAAGCCAGTTAGTAGAATATCAAATCAAATCAGGCGAGAGAAGGATGGACAGTGTCCAAGGGAAGAGGAGAAGAGAAAAGAGGTTAAGTATACCAAAGGGCAAACTGGTGAAGGTAAAACCGAGAAAAAGCTAAGAAAGCCAAACCTAAAACAGTTTGGTTTCAAATATAGATGACAAATAGCACGTCCGTTTTATTATACGAGACTACACTTGTTTTTGCAGCTAGTATACATCGTAACCTACAAAGATCCAATATATTGAGCGAGTGATTCTCTTCAGCAGAAGGACAGGCTGTAAAGCAAGATGTGTCACTTATGAGTCACTGTGCTATAAGGACACAGCTCTTATAGAGGCTCTCTGATGGCAAACAAAAGAAAGTTATTTTAGAGCTGCAGATGCAACTGTCTTGCCCTCAGGGGCAGCCAGATGACACAGGACAAAGAAGCAGCAGGTTATGACAGTGGTCAGTGAAGCAGGAGGCTGCGATAAGTCCATCACTTACCAGATAAAGACATCAGGTTGTTGTTGATAACGTACAGCCATGTACACTTCCTCGGGAACAGCTAAATAGGGAAATAAACAAAGACGGGACACCATATAGTTGTTAGTTCTCAAAAGAGGCAGTGAGAAGAGGTGAAAGAACATAAATTGTCGCTCAATCCAAAGTTTGGAGGTTGGTGTCTCCCCCCCCCCCCACACCTTTTTCCTTTTTATAAGCAAAAGCATTAAATAAAACGTGTAAATAATACATTTAACAGTGAGATAAATGTATTAACATAGGCTGCAATGAGTAGCATGTCCTGCTAACTACAGTAGTAACCGACATACTTCATTATTTTGTGGGATTACATATGTTTAAAAAAAAGCCCTGTTCATGGTTAGCACATTCACTGTCTAGTATTTTCCCACTCTGGGGAAAGCCGGACCTGGATGCTATCAATGCTAAGGGTAAAGGTCACAGCTCTTTCCTGCTCTCTTTTTCCTATGAGAGTTTACACTTCCCAGCAACATTACCGGAGATAGGCTTACGTTTGCTCACCCTAAAGGTAGTTTCTCGTTTAAGTAAAAAGTAAAACAGTGTTTAAAAACACAAACAAGCATGTGAGCTAAGCAGCCCGACGATCTGATGATTAGTCTGATGATACTCTTTTCACTCCTTACGAAGCCTATAATTCATGCACTAACTAGCTCTACACTTTTGAACAGTTGTATTTCTTTATTAGTTACATGTCTTCCTCATGGATCATCAACAGCAAAAGCTAAGGTTATCTGGGTGGTAAATCTGCCACCATTACTGTAAACAGCGAGTCATGACAGAATGGATTGCTTGACAAGCGTAGCAACAGCAACTATAGGGGCAGGGATTAGCAATACAATATACAGTTTAATGAGGATGACCAGTAAATCATTATTTTAACAAATAATAATCTAATAAGTATTTTTAAATTGATTTTAGCTGCGGGTACCTGCTCCATTGTGGCTTCATGCAGCTCATTAAGATTCAGCGTATAGATGCCATCCTCCGATCCAAAGATTAGGTACTGATCTAGAAAGAAAAAATACATACAATAAAAAATTGGCTTCAATAAAACATGTCAATTCTGCATGATTGTGTGCAGCACTTGTTGCATGGATTTGTACCTTTGGTGTCTGGATGAATCCATGATGTGGCACAGTTGATCTTCAGTGGACAGCCATCAAACACTTTAGAAAAACATGCTCCCATCTGAAATGAAAAGCAACATGGCTCAGGACAGGCAGCCTCTGGCTCAGAAACGCGCTAAAATGTCAGCCAGGGTTTAATGAGCTGGAGCTGTGCTGAGCAGAAGCAACCACCAAGCAGAAAGCTCTGTGGACCCCAAATATCTGTACAGCAGCAGCTCAGAGTTAAATAACCAGGCCAGCAGGGACAATGTAGATGAATCACTCACCAGTACTTTAGGAGTGGGCGGCAGACCATTGATAGCTGGTTTCTAACGAGGTGAAGAGGAAACAAAAAAAACATCAAATAATATAGATGCAAAATACACAGACAAAGGAGCGTTTTCAATTTATCTACTTAATTTAGCTCCAGGCTCAACATTGAGCCGAACAAAAAATACAATATGGTCCGTTTTCGATTGTGTGTGCGCTGTCAAAGTCAAATAAATGTTCAACATGAGTGGATGCCAAATTTCCCTGTTTAATGATTAGTGTTTGGGAAAAACAACATATTTGAGGTTTCAGTGCAAAGCCAGCCAGCTAGTTGGAGACACTCCACGTATAAAATATAGGCTCGGTCTAAGAGCACAGATGACATTTTCCTCCCAAAACCCACTGAAACTAAAAGATGAGAAGTGTGGCTGTCATGACTGAAATACATATTGCAACACAACGTGGTGTGGAATATCTTCAGACTCACAGGGAATTCCCTTTTCTCCTTCCGGTGCTGTTGGTTGGGTGCCGGCTTGGGATCGTCTCCAGTCACACTGTCATCCGAATCATTGTCTGATGAGAGAGCATGCAGAAGAAAATTACAAACATGCACAATCTAAATCTAAAGATCAGACACATTTACATCAGACTCCCTTACCTTTACATTCAGATTTACTGAGAGCTTGTAAAAAATAAGATACGTGATCATTTCGAGACACCGATGAAAGGCATATGAACAGGTTTGTGTACATAACTATAGGTAAATTCAGACACTATAAGTTAGGAAAGAAACACTAAGACTCACCAGGATCAGAGGCATGAGACAAAAGGCCAGGGCTGCTGACGCTGGCAGAGAGGAAATCTGGAGACGAGTGGTCCACCTTGTTGCTCTGCTCAGGTGTGCTCTGTCTGCGATTCACCTGGCTGGGCCCGTTCTCAGAATTAGGGAACCTCCGAACTGTCAGAGACCTCTCATCATTAAGGCCAAGCTCCTCCGATGAGCTGTTTAACCGCGGCTGAGAGGGGATGGGGGTAAAGGGAAAGAGTTAAAACGGTTCAACATTAAAAGCACTCTGCGTATATACTATACGTTCCAAACATTGATTTTAAGTGTAAAATCCATACAGTAAAACATGTTTTATCATATTGGGTCTCACCTTTGGGGGAAGAGGAGGAGGGACCCCTGGCTTGAGGGTTGACCTGAAATGGAGGTAATTTTCTTTTTTTTAGTAAGATGTAAACTACGGCAATGTTTTTGTGTCCATGGTGAAATCTTAATGTATTGACATCACTCACAACTCCACTTCTTCAAAGGCATCTTCGAGGTGGGCGATGTGTCCCCTGTAGTAAACAAACATAATAATCATTGTGGAAAACAACACTCATCTGAGATCAGGAGGGGTGTTATGGTGTTATTTAAAATCCCTCCATGGAATAAAGACAGTATTACTCTAAGGAGAGCAGCGGGGGTGTGTCCGTTCTATGACTGAACCGTGAGCATCATGGGATGGAAACTAACGAAACAACATTTATAGAGCTGTATCTGAGCTATTTTTGTCTTGCTAGATAAGCCTGTACATTTCAAGCAAACACCTGAGGTCCATCATCACTACGATTACCATGTTAGTTTGAAAAGCCAAGTGATGCAATATTTACCAATTTCTTTGGATAGTGTCAAAAGTATTTAGAGAGCTCTCAGTGGCACACAGGTTTTTAAACAGCAATGAACATAACAGCTCTGTCCGTACAGGGTTAAGTCTGAGCAAACGAGTCATTTTAATTGAATGCTACAGGTTGCAGTCTCTTTTTACATCACCCTGCTCTACCTGCCTGCTTCAGACTATTGTATGCAGCAGTATGCACAGTTTGGAACTACAGCTATCATCACACCACACATGGGGAATGGAGGGTGATGTGCAGATATGGTGGGTGCTAAACCTCACTGGGAAAAGGGTGGGGGACCAAGCGAAGAGTGGAGTGGATGGCGCAGAGTACTTCAGCACACATAGTGTTAGTGTTACCGTTGGAACAATTCGTCCTCAACGCTTTTGAGGAGGCTCCTTGGAGGGACAAGACGAGAGAGAGACCGACAGCCAAAAGGGGACAGAGAGAAGTGAAGGGTGAAAAACAGTCAAAAGCACATGGACAAGTGAGAAGGAGCTTGCAGGCCAAAGCGACATTTCAAACTGCAGATGGGGAGGGTGAGTTCATGCACAGACACGGGTTAGCTCAAGTGAATACACCAGGTTAATGTGAGGAGCATCCATAAGAAAAGGCAGTTGCCCTCAGTGTCGACAATCAGTATCAGATTACAGAACATAATGACTGAGCGTTAACATGCTTTAAGGAGTCTTTTCATCGTAAGAAGTCATTTTGTGTTTTTAATGTCAACAGATGCCAAAGAAGTAAAATAAATACAGCAACAACACCGTAACCACACATTTGTTTACTTCACTGAATGAATCTCAAGAGATGCCGCCATGTCAAGAGGGAGTGAGTGAAAGAGAGAGAGCGGTGGGTAAATGGGAGCAGTTCCCGTGACAACAGTTTCCATGGATTACCTGGTTGTTATTCCTCCTTCTGCAAAGGGGCTCCAGGGGGAAGGGAAGTCATTATCTTTACTCACATCCTGTGGAAAGAAACACACGCATAAAAATTTTATTTCTAAAAACCTGCATTTTGAAATTTGCGGATATGCTTTTTCTATATGCACTGAAAATGAATTGATTACAACCAGAAACAGAAAGTAGTACTCGAATACTATAACCGATTATCACCATTTCAGAATGAGCCTCAGTTTCCTTCCGGAGGGGTGGTTCAAACTGGAGCTTGTCGACTGTAAATGGGGAAAAACAAAACTGAATTTAGTTTAATTTTATTTGTTTTAATCTTGCACACACCTTTGACACTAGGGGGCATCAGTGCCCAACACTTAAAGACACACCTGGCCTTTGAGCCTTGTGCATCAGTACCAGGAGCCTTGGAAAACATTCTTTGACGCGATTCTTAACATAAACTCGCATGTAAGAATGAACCAAAAGCAGATCAGCTGCTTCCATTACAATGAACCTGCCAAAACACCTTCATTGATTTATTATGCTACTATGTGAATGTTTGGTCTGGAGCCTAAAGACTAGTCGGTCAACAAAGACAAACGGAGATTACACTTGACATGAAACAGAGCTGTTCACTGTGGGGAAATATTGGTGAAAGAGCAAGAATTACAAATAAATCATGGAGCAGATTCCTCTTGGTTTATGTTTGAGGTTACATGCTTTCAAACAGTCGATGCCATAGAGGAGACTGATTTAGTGTCCAGCATAAACATGGCGAAAAGGAAAATCAACCAACCTGCCAATAAATACTCCAACATAATCAGCTTGTCATTAACAAAGTAACCTTGTATTCGGACCACAGATTTATTTCCCTCCCGTGTGTTTTTATGCTTGAGGAATGCTGATAATATGGAGGCACTGCAGCATTTAAAACACAGATAATAGTAAGGAAATGAGCCACAAACAGATTACGACGCCATGATACAGCAAAACATTTGCGAAAGTATCAGGTGAGACAAGTCAAACTTAACTTCCTTGTTAGGAAATGATTAGTCATTTACAATGCAATTTCATTTCAGCCAGTCTAACAGCAAACAAGACGTCACAATGTCCAAAGTATTCAACCTCATTCAAGGTAAAGAAACAGTTAGTAGCAACCCCACGCAGAGGAACTCACCTCATTAGTGCCACTTGATTCTCAATCACAATGTTCTGTTATGTGCTACAACATTATCCTATGTCTCAGGTCTCTTAGGAGTGATCTGGGGAATTATGCAAACACACACTGTCTCACTACACTGTCACTAACCTGTGTCCCCCCTGTGTCCCTCAGTGAAGCTAGGACTTGAGCATGGCCCTCCTTGGTCTGTCCCATTGTTTGCTTCATATAGGAGGGAAAGTCAGATGTAATTTTGAGAAATATTAATAAGACTAAACAGGAAGTTCATCTGGTACAAACGATCACAGGAGGAACAAGCACAAAACAAGATGAGGAACGGTATGTCGCGCTACAAATAAACATGACAAACATCCAACAGACACATATCTGACCACTGGATTGTTTCTACATCAACCCAACAGTCACACTTCTGACACGAATGGCACAACACAGCGTTCAACTTTATCTACAACAACACAGACACACAACTTCCCTGAAGGGTTGCAAAACAACACATTTACACAATCTATTGAGCTCGATCATCTTCCAAATCATCTTCTGCACCAACAATTGTTGACTGAAAGCCACATTCCTCAAGAAACCTTTACAACCCCTTCAGACAAGCTATTTCACATTATATATTGAGTAACAAATGAGGGACAGTTAACGTGCTACTTAAAAATAACACACTACACAGAAGCATCATGGATTCTACTACATCCACTTTCTCTTCCGTGAATCCCCAGGCTATTTTTATACACACCGCCACATGCTGTGGTCTGGGAAAGTGCCAGCCACTGCTGCAGGATTAGTGGGATGACCCTCAGACAAGCTGCCAGACCTCTATCAGCCTAAACAGCCAGGCTGACTGACATGCTGACCAATGACAGGCCAGATTCATGGCAGGGGTTGGGTCTTGGTGATGGGCTTTTTGTTCACTTACAGTCTATCTCTGAGCGTGTCCTCTCAGCTCTGGCATTTTTGTTGGTGGAACGGATGGTGTGTCTGACTGCAGAGAGGGGCTGAAACAAAGAGTGGTAGAGATAGTGATTTAAAGATAAGGAAATAGGTTTTGACAGTGGGAGAAGTGCTCAACAAGAGTAGGTCAAGTGTCAAATTTTATAACACCAATGTAGCATTTCCTTGAGTTATTTGAAATAATCTCTAGGAACAAACTCTGAAACTTGTATCTCGAGTTAAAGCAGAACTGAGAGCTACTTTTGTACTATGTCTTTGCATCATCACATTATTATGCATCCCAGAGGCTGTTTGTTTGCAACAGGCTCCATTGCTTGCAGTCAATAGCCTTCAGGGCTTTTTCATTCATGGTGGCCAAGACAGTGCTACTGCTGTCAGGGGGAGAAAAGCACAATGGTCTTTTAAAACTCACTGGTACCACCTCTTTGGCTGCCACACAGATGTGATGTTGAGTGGGAATAATAATGTCAATGAAGGGGGGGGAGGGGGTTTAGGGGAACGTGAACACTCACTTCAGCGAGGCTCACCTTTTATTCGTCAGTTGCTGAAATAACATGAAGCGCTAATATTTTATATATTAATATTTGACAGGAAGTGGTTGGTTTTCTTTTAATCAATTTCCTGCAACAAGACCGTCAAAACCATCAACTAATTGGGCACAATTTTCATATATCCAGGTATATAGCTTCAAAATAAGTTGTCATCTTTGATCACATTTGTAGGCTATGTAGACTTTCAATTTCCTTCTTCATTTCTCAAAGCAAAATCAAACTTCAGGCATTCCTGGTGCTAATTTTAGCATACAAGTATGTGATGGAATCAGACATTACCTCAAGGTCATCATCGTCTGCCTCACTGTAATGCTGGTGGTTGTCTGGGTTGTTCATCTTATCCAGGAGGTCAACAGCGAGCCTCCTTGTCAGACCCGTCTGGGCTACATACACATGCTGCAAAAAACAAGTTAGGACTGCAAGTTATTACAAACTGGTGAATAACCGGACATTCATTCATTATCCATACTGCTTATCCCGAAGGGTCGCAGGGGGGGGCTGGAGCCTATCCCAGCTAACATTGGGCGATCCTTAAATCATGCTGAAAAAACTCATGTGACAGAGACCT
>JAVQJF010049153.1:0-31972 GCA_036023855.1 Gadopsis marmoratus
CTTCACAACACACACTTGTTACAGCCGCCCCACACCCCCCCCCCACCGCCACACACACACACACACACACACACACACACACACACGCACACACACACACACACGCACGGACACATGCCATGCCGGTATGCATTCTGGTGAGAATTAACCACCTTTAGGAGCGAGGAGCCCTCACGTCTTCCTAACACAACACTGTTATCACCAGATTATCTAATTGCACAGATGGTGCTTTTACAAACAAGCAGATTATGATAATTGGCCTTTGTGGGCATGCATTAGCCATTGACTCACTTGGCAATTTGTGGCATTAATTTAAAAAAAGGGTTAGGCTCTACTAATGACTGCTGTATTTGTTCAGTGGGGTGCAGTGTGGGAAAAGGTGCAGACTGAGCGCTCTGTAGATACATAATTCATTTATAAGCCTTCAGTTTCAAGTAACCTTAGAAACTGACCACTTCTAAACCAGCCACCACACATCCAGTGGGGGCACCCTGGGAAACGGTCAAACAGGAACCAGTAAATGGATTATAGGATAAATCAGTTATATTTCTTGATCTTTGAGTAATAATCAACACCTGAGAGTTGCTTTATCGTGAAAATGATTATGAGGCATAGAATGCCATTTCATGAACGTGTTCATTCCATTCATTTCTGTTCAATTAAAAGATTAGAAAATGCGATGCGGCGCTAATTGAAACATGTCCTATTGACATTACAGGCTTGGATGGACACATTTCTAATTAATTAAGTTGAATAGAGATTAATTCAAGCCTAATCCTGCCATGTAGTGTATTTATCTCCATTAGCCACACTGATTGTATGAATATCTTTCAATAGGCAAATCTTTCATGTCCAACTCCAAGCATGTTAATGTGGTTTTGGGTGGAGAAACTGTACACTGAGGCCAAAATTAATGGGATGCACCAAAAATACATTTAAGGAAAGTGTGTGGGAACTGCTAGGAAGAGACTGCTGAGGAGAGGAATGAGGGATACGAGAGGGGAGGGAGGCAGATGGCCTCCTCCACTGTGAGCACACTGAGACAGGCAGGCAAGCCTGGAAAAATGCAGCAACAGCCCCTACGAATGACACCCTGAGAGACTGGTGTCGCCACGCACGACACTAATTCCACTGCTCGGACTCTGCAGTGAGAGCCTGACTCCCACTTACACTGTCAACGGAAAGGTTACTTTTGAAAAATGGGACCCTCACCGTGATTTAATTCACTGACTAACCCCAGGAAGAGGGGCATTTCCCCCGGGGGAGGCAGTGTGATTTAGACTGAGATTACACTTTGGTTTGGATCTTCCCTCTTTTTCCTTCCCCACTTTTCCACAGACGTTTGTGCACACTAACGTACACACACATGGAGAAATTCCATTGCAATTTCAACATGAGATGAAGTAGAAAGCGACAAGCAAGGAGGAGTGAGAACGCATCATGTTCAACACATAGCTGACCAAACAAACAATTATGGTTTCCAGACGCCGCTGGTGCACTACATTTCAATGGCTCCCACTAGAAGAATTACAAGCTCCTATGAGAGACCAGAGCTTTTGTTTCAAGCATTCAATAACACGTCTGCTCTATGCAGTCTTCCTCAAGTCAATTACAGGTCTGGCTGTGTGCTCCTTTAAAGAAAGACGAATCAAAGAACAATAAAAAGTCAGCCTTCAGGACAAGAGGCAATAAGGTTTCCTTTTGGGTGGACACTAGGCACAATGGGGTCTGTCTGTCAAATAATTAATTCATCGGGAAAGCTGTTTAATTCCCAGACTCAAATGAAAGGGCCGTCGTATCCACAGGAAAGAAATAACTCCAGAGCAGGAGGTAATTGCATGTCGGGGTGATTTGTTCGAAAGCACACAGGCAACCAGCCTGTTTGGAGTCGTGCATACTCTGAGGGGTGAGGTGTTAATGTTAGATCAATGTAGGGGCAATGTTAGATTAGCAACATGAAGGTCAGTGAGCTGCTGGGCCCCCATGTCTCATTTTGTACCATCTGCTTTGGAATAATAAAATCAGGCTATCTACGCTTTTGTTCACCACTGTAAGCAGAATCAGCGCCTGTGAGGAGGACAAAACAAAAAACGGATTGTAATTCTACAGGCACGCTGTATGAGAAGACAAATTCTTACCTCTTCTGCTGTTTATGCCAAAGACAAAGCAGGTGCACTGCAGCTAGGACGATAGACTCTCCACGCTCTCAATTATGATTGTAATCCATCTGTCATACCTGCTCCCTTTTAGTTATGTCTATGTAAATTTGCTGCTGTGAGCTCAGTACCCATTCATACTCTGAAGTGTGCATTATCTGTCAATCTTTCAGAAGTGACCACTGGAATAAATAACAGCAGAGGGTGCCTTGGTAACAAGAGGTTTTTCTCCCAAGGCTGTCTTTGCAAAAGTCATGGGTTATATGACAATGTTTCTGATAATGGTTATACAGAAGTGTGGCCTTTGAGACAAAGAGACAAGAAGGAAAGCCAAAAGAATATTAACCCTGCTGCTGTTTTTCTATCTTACAGATGTGACAAGTACCTGCTCCGGATTGGGAGCCTGCGTGGTGCTGATAATGATCAGGTGTATTACATGTGGTCGTAACAGGCACAAAGGTGCTGACCTCCCACCCGCACAGTACTGGAATCTTCCAGAGGCCCTATTAGTGGGTGACTGGGCCTTTGGTTTGATGGCTAACCTCACGGTCCACTGGGCCTACGTGATAAGTGGGTGCAGCTGTGTTAGTTAGCCAGGAGGACTTCAGCCAGAAATTTGATTGTGATAGTGAATGCCCCTCGCCTTGTCTTTTAATTAGCCGACCTTCCGAGCAGCTCTGGGCCCCTGTGAATTTTTTTTTGATCAACAAGTGTGTTCACAGTGCATTGTGATGGAGGAGATTTTATTCGGAGTCTATGTGAATGACTCATAACAATCCCTCTCCGTGTGTGTTTGTGTGTGGGTGGTTGTGGGCTGATGTGACATGCCTGTGTGAGGATAAAGAGACAGGTACAGATGACCAGAGTACCTTTCATAACTATTTATATGCCAAAAGAAACAGAAACCAATGTAAAAATAGTGTATTAGCGCCAATAAGCAAATGGTGTTTCCATTGCAAATAAAAAACACAACAAGAGACAATAGTAGTTAGTAAGAAACGAATGAGGAACAAATCAGGAATTAAATGATGATTTAAAAATCAATAAGTAGTTCCTGAATAACTCTGAATTGAGGACTACATATAAGATAATGATAAATTACTTGAGAGCAGACTTCACGATGCTATGTTAAAGGAACAGTTCGACATTCAGTGAAATATTTGCTTTCTTAGAGAGTTACTGTAGATGAAAAGCCAGCAGCTGCCGGGTAGCTTAGCTTAGCATAAAGACTGGAAACAGCTAGCTTGGCGATGTTTGACGGTAACAAATTAACAATTATATCTCATTTGTTTAATTTATACAAAAGCAAAGCCTAAAGACAACAAGTTGTGGTCTTGCCTTGGCTGGGCGCAGTATCTTCCCAGAGTCATCACTGTGAGGTTGCCAGGCAACCAACGGAGACTCCATTAAGCTTTATTGAGAGTGGTAATGATCTTCTTATCTAACTCTTAGGGAAAAAAGCAAATGAGCAAATTTCCCAAAATGTCTAACAATTTCTTTAAAAGTGGAAAAAATCTCCAATATCAGGTCAGACAGCTGATTGTATCTGTGGTCTCTGCGGTATTATTGTTGAAAGTAGGGACACAAGATTATGGGTCTGAGAAGAATTAAGCATTGATATTTAATATTGACCTAGCCATCTAACTTTCAGCAAGAAAGCAAATGAGCATAATTCACATAATGTTGAACAATTTCTTTAATGACTGTGGATAATATTAGTTCCTTGAAAGCTGTCAACAAACTGACAGCTTTCTTAATCAATAGTTCCTGATTAACTCTGAATCAACTGGTGAGTGATGCAAAACTACTCATTAATTCTAATTAATTACATTATAGTCACCATTTTCTTGCCCTCAAAACAAAAGTAACATGTTTGTTTACATCATGATTATCTTGCCATTACTTTTTCGTGTCCCCTCAATGTGAAGGAAAGCCTCCAATTTTTCACTGGGAATCCACAGTTATTTCATTCACAACAAACCAGAGACCGAATTATGGATAAAAGGATAAAAAAATCCTCCACTGTGATAAACATCAGGTCATTTTCTCAGCACAATGTGTGCAGTGTTTTGATCTACCATTTTTATTCGACAATCACTTGTTCCTGTTTTGAATTGATTTCTGTCTACATGGCAAACATTGACTAGCAATATAGGCAAGTGCAGTTCTGTGGTTCCAAGTATATTGTAGCTCTGCACTCATGATGTGACTCAAAGGAGCGCTACACTGAACTCGAAAAAAGGTGCCAAATGTCAGCATGTTTGAACGGACCAATTTGCACAGATTAACACAATCTTCATGTTAATGAGGACGCTCAACACTGAGACACTGCATATACTGCAGATGGACATCATGACCTAATCATCCCATTCAGTTTGGCAGGCAAGCCTCCTAGTTTGTTTTTCCATTTCAATTTATGTTCTGGCAGCTGGTCACATACCACCACAGTGAGTTAGTGTCTGATGCATTTGCATCACACAAGGTTCCAAACTTTGCTCATTGTATTATTCCAACACAAATTAGCTCATTCTTCCATTTTTCACGTGAAACTTCATACTTGGAAAAATGCTGCTGTTGTTGAAACTGTGTGAGTGGGTTTCGCCTATGCCACTTGAATTACCCGCAGTACTGTTTGTGTTGCAAATAACATATTTTCTTCATCTTACACAGCTCATTACCATGTGGAGCTGCTAGCGAGGACTGCAGTGAAGGGCAGGCTTACTTATTTTAGATAAGTGCCCCTGCAGTCTTTTACCAGAGTTTGAAAAGCATTCATAAAATGTCCACACACACACATGCACACACACACACACACGCACGCGTACACGCATGCGCACGTGCGCACAAACATGTTTAGAACAAGAATTTGCTTAGCCTGACCTCTTGCCGCTACACAATTCATCATGCACATGAGTTCATCTCTCTCACGCATTAGGTGGAAATGAATGTTTCAAATTGCCGTACATAGCTATCACACAAGGTGGAATAAAATCACTACCTGTAAAAGCCATCCACTTGAATTTACACTTAATGTCACTGCCTAACACACTGTACGCCACCTCCTTTAGTTGGAGGCCGTACTCAATTAAAAAAGGTTAGAGTTAAACTGCTCCCCATTTTGACCATGTGCAAGCCTGAGGAGTGTGCAGTCTGACAGTAATCCCCTGGGTTTATCTGTTCAGTGAGCTCAGTGCCTCCACGGTCCCTCAGTATCCCCCCTGTCTCTCAGCCACGGTCTGTCTCCCTTTGGACTCCCCATTGGTCCCACTGTGGCTGAAACTGTGGGTCATCGAAAGCCGCCTCTTCCCCAGGGCCGCTCTGCTGTCGGCACACTTGGTGCCTTTTGAAGCCATCCCAGCTGATCTCTCACACATAGAGGGAGAGTCGGTGCGAGGAAATGCATATATTCATATCTACTAGGTTACAATGGTCGCGGCTTGTTTTGGATGAACTATGGAGACGAGGGGAGTCACGGTCAAGTCAGGGTGCCTATCCCTAAGTGACATCTCCTGCTGAAAAATCACTGATCAAAGTGAGACAGAGTAACAGGAAGCACACTGTGTTTACAGAGTTTGGAGGGAGGAATGATTGTGTACTATAGAATTTAATGTGTCGAGTGAAAGTGAGACCTGTCGACCCAGGGCACAGCACAATACAGACAGAGCAGAATGGGACTTCTTATGGCTGCTCGGGGATTGAATAAAGCCCAGTTCATTTGCTGCATATCACGTTTTGTTACATGGTTTCCGACAATTCCTCATATTTCATCCGTGGAGCTGGCAATGGGAGTTTTATATCCTTCCTATTTCTCCCACCTATCAGCTCGCTTTAAGCTCCTCCATGTCATGATGGTGAAGGTTTTTTTTCCCTTTTGGAATTTCTCCCTTTTTGCTTTCAAGCTGAAAATCAAATCTATAAATCAAAGGCAATGGGAGAAAGACGCGGGGACTGAAGGGCATTTAAATCCTTTCAGAGTTCCCAAAGCTACAGAGGGTGAAATAAACAGGAAATTAAAATGGAGCTGGAAATGGTAGCAATCCCTCTTTTCAGGGGATTGACGCCAGGTGCATTTCTTAACATGTCTTCCTGCTTTATATTCTGTTCTGCTGGGAATGGATAATTTTCTCCCTTATTAGTTTCCTTATAAAAGGAAAGGAATTATAGTCATTCATAGCTGATTGTTTTTTTAGCTTTCTTTGTGTTCTGAGTCACCAAAAGAAGTTGTCATACCTAATGTGCAATAAAACCTTCCAGTGCCAAGGTGCTCTTTTATTGTGTCCCATATGGGCCTTTCTAGTGTATGTCATCAGGTTGAACATAGCCTGCAACTGTGTCTGTTCACCTGGCTGTGTTTTTTACTGAAATATTGCTGCTGAACAAAGTTGTTAGCTGACCTTCAGAGTAAATTTCATTTGCATAAAAGCATATGATTATGTATGAGCCACCACTGGGAAAACTAAATTGTTCACACATGACGAGCTCCGACCACATCCAACGAATGAATGAGTGACAACAGATTCAATTCAGTTCAGTTCTATTGATACAGCCCCATATCATAACAAAGGTATCTCATGGCACTTTTTCATAAAGAGCAGGTCTAGACCAACTTTTTATTTACAGAGACCCAACAATTCCCACTATGAGCAAACGCTAGGCGACAGTGGCAAGCAAAAACTCCCTTGGAAATCCCAGTTTTCCGCTGATAGCTCAAACCTGTGGCATCAAGACCCTACAGCCATGTCATAGCAGCTCAGATAGGCCGTACATAGGCACAGTGGTGTT
This sequence comes from Gadopsis marmoratus, assembly GCA_036023855.1. Classification (NCBI taxonomy): domain Eukaryota; kingdom Metazoa; phylum Chordata; class Actinopteri; order Centrarchiformes; family Percichthyidae; genus Gadopsis; species Gadopsis marmoratus. Next base: position 6,939 of record JAVQJF010049153.1, read on the forward strand.
TTGCGCTTAATCCTAACATACTCACAATTACAATGCTAATATGTTATTTAGCAGATATTTTCTGTTATGCAAATATTTGCTAGCTAGCACTTAACACAAGGTTCATCTGAGGATGATGGGAATGTCATTAGTTATGGGGGTATTTTGTCATAATGCCAATGTATTAACTTGACATATTTACCCGATGATAGCACCAGATGAAAAGTCAGGAGCTCACCAAAGTCAATTGGATTGATTGTCTGGGAATCGTTAATGTCTGTATGACATTTCATAATCCATACAATAGTTGTTGAAATATTTTGGTCTGGACCAAAATGGTGAATTGACGGACTGACTGATATTGCCATCCATAATGCTAGCTAATGTTGCTACCATGGCTAAAAATGACACAAGTGGAAATTCAGTTGCCATTAGATTTCTATCCAAGAATGTGGATCTCTGATCCAGAATCCTCTGAGTTTTATTTGTCCTCTCAGAAAACATTTAGTTGAATGACACATTCAGATGAAATATGACTCTCACTCCCACATTTGTTTAGAGAAGGAGAGGCTATCATGGGCGAACATTGAGAATATTGTGAGACAATGCCCCAATAGATAAATACAACACACCTTCTTTGATCACCCAAGTAATACTATTGATTAACATTCTATAGGCCTTTTCACATTATGTCAGAACTGGTGTTGATATTGGACATTAATTTCAGGCAACATTTCTTAATCAAAGAAAAGCCAGGAGCTCAGCCCTGCACAAATCCAAGTAGATTTATTGTTTGCGGTGCATAGATCGATATTTTTTCCTCATTGTCTTGAGTTGATGTGTGAACAGGAAATCTGAAACTCAAACATAATCACATCAAAATGACTGTTGTATGAAAAATGATGCGTCTGGTTCTTTTCTTCAAAAGACTGCTATACAATAAATTGCACACCATCAATGTGAAGCCATAAATCAGGGCACTCTGAGGCAAAGGCAGGAATGAGAGGCATGCTTTCTTTTTAAGTGGAGGCTTACAATTGAACCTCAGGCACTAGAGTCCATAAATCGCAGCATCAATTATTAACCCAAATCTGTTTTAATGTGCCAAAAGAAACCCCAGTGGGCAAGCTAATGCAACTAGCAGGAAATGAGGAGAACAGATAAAATGACCAGTGTGGCCAGAGTCGGCCCCTTTTTACGTTGGAGCTGGTCTAGAGTGCAGGAAAGCATCAAACATGATCCCATCCTGTCAAACTTTAGGGGCCATAAGGAGCCATATTAGCAGCTAAATAATAGAGAATTCCATTCATTAAAGAGTGGAAATATGCTGGTAGATTCAGCCTTGAAGACATAATTGATGAAGGCCTCTGAGACATGGCAGTTCTCAAGGGAGAGATCGGGTTCAGCAAAGCAACAACATCCTCTGTTTGCTCTCAAGATGCTTTTAGAAAAACATGTGTGTCGAAGTTTACAAGGTGATACAAGTGATTTGAAAGTGCACTGAAAGTAAACAGCAAACCATTAGGAGACCTCAGCAATCACGCCGTAGCTGCAGGGATGAGGGTATATCATGATCACAGACCAAAAGCAAATACAAATTCATTTCCCTCAGGGTCATAAATATTCTGCACAGCTCATACTGCTGTAAAGGTTTTTCAGCTTTTTATTAACGTGTTCAAGACGTTCACATGGCATGCAGCAGTACACTGAATGCAAAATATCTTAAGGACACTCTTGACATGAAGGCTCAACTTCACTTATAAAATCCAATCCCAAGCGGAGGAAGTTGATAAAAAAAAAAAAAAGAAGAAAAAAATAGAAGGTTAGTCAAGGATATTTAAGCTTCAAAAAGAACAAATTGTACAAACTGAATACTGGAAGATATTTTTCTCCCTTTTCACTTCAGGAAAAATGTTTAAATCAAGTTGAGGCACTGATGGCATTTTCCCTGCTTCCACTATTTATTATTTAATTATTCATCATGTTTTCTATAAAAACAAAAAAATAGCATGCCGATACGGGAGCAAGTCCTAATTTTGAAAAGCGGGTGCTTGCCGGCATACAGTAGCTACCCAACTGCCTCCACTCTGTTAACATGATGCAAAACCAACAACTGTTTTTGATTTTCACACATTAAAACATTGATGGGGCAAAATATACCACCGCAACACATCTAGCCAGTTAGTCGGTTGTGGTTGTTCTTACTTACTTAAGCAATCGGCTTTATTTCCAACCCATGTACACTGGGGAGGCACTCCAGGATGCAGTCTCTTCCTTCATCTGACATAGGAGAGGAGGGGAGTGCGCGAGATGAACACTGAAGCTGTCTTATTAGTGCTTAACACCCCCTGCTTATGCCTTCAGATTGACAGGGAAAAAAAGAAAATCAGTTCATGCAGGCTGCACCATAAACAGTGGCAGTGATAAATATCTGCTGTCACTTCCAACATGACTCACTTGTCTGAGTCTCTGCTATACTGCACACAAAGGAGGCTGGAGCAGAGCAACCATACACTGCTGCTAAATCTTTATCAGATTACAGATAATAGATGCACTCTATAAAATAGCTTATATTACCAGACAGTGAGTTGAAGCGGAACTCAGTTCTCCACCAAATAGTGAATAATGAGCATAATTCCATAAAAGCACACACAAGCACCGATACCAGTAAAAGCCATACAAGCCCTCATTACTCTTCAAATGGACAGAACATTCATGTCTCTTTATGTAGGCTTTAGTTGCTTACTCCTGTCCTCGTCTTCAAAGTGGCCACTCCAGAGCACCACCGAGCACCACCAGTCACCACAGTGAGGGAGGTGGAGAGTGCCCGTCCTGCAGGGAATGGACCAGAGACTAAAGTTGCAGGAAAGTTAATATGGGGCCTGCAATTATTCTTAAATCCATATACATTATGATTATATACATTATATTTTAATTAAGTAACAGTAACAAATCTGCAATATAGACCTGCTCCACTGTGAGTTAAGGTCCCGCACTGAAACTGTAACTTCAAGTAAGTAGAAGTACTTAAGTATTTTTATTAAGAGCTTAAAATATCAAAAGTTAAAGGTGTCATAATGTCATAATGTAGAAAAATAGCCTATGTGAGTGATACGCTATTATCAACTATATTACTGGATCATTATTATAGATGCATTACTGTGTAAGTAGCATTTTACAGTTGTACATGGTTGAGGTGGATCTATCTATCTTAATCTGTAAAGTAACTATTAACTAATGATGTAAAAAGTACAACATTTCCCTCTGAATCGTAGGGGAGTGGAAGTATAAATTACAAGTACCACAAATTTGTACTTAAATTACAGTATTTGAATAAATGTACTTAATGACATTCCACCACTGCATTTCCAAATCACAGAAGCAAGATAAGGTAAAGGGAAAATTTGCAGGGTAGTAAAAGACAGATGAGGATATTTTATCCACATAATTAGTTTAAAAATATATTAATGTATAATAAATTACAAATGTCTACCTATGACCTGATCCATACCTATATAATAATTGAATGTCACCTGTTGCTGTAGATAACTGATACATCAGTTAGAATTATACCTGTTCACGAGGCTGTCTCCCACAGTCTAAACAAATGCAAATTAGTCATATTAATGACTCTAAATTACCCATAGGTGTAAGTGTGACTTATTATGTGAATCTGTGATTGCTCTGTGATAACTAACAGCCTGTTCAGGTTGTTTTCCTGCCTTTATATCCAGCGTATGCTGCAAACGACTCCACAGGCTCCTGAATAAAAATGAGAAGTTGAAGACAATTAATGAATTGTGTGCATTTAGTTTCCCGTTAATGCAGCAGCAGAATAAAAGCCAGCATCACCGCTGTCCCAAATTACTGCCAAGCTAAGATCACTACAATTACTACAAAGTCTTTTAACCTTATATTACATCACATTAGTTAACATTCATTTAGCAGGCAGGTTCATTCGAACTCAAAAGGAACAAGCTAGGTGTCATTATTATGCTCCCATACTTTTGAAAGACTTTGGACGAACTAAACTACTAAGTAAAAATAAATAATGGTACTTTTAAATAAGGCATGTTTTTTGAGATGCTTATAATGTTTGTAATAACAAATAATAATAATCTATTAATTAGTGCTTTATAGATCAGTAGTTAGCCAAAAACAACAATAATAACAGTAATAAGTAAGGTTAGCAGCCTGTATAAAATCCCTCTGGGAGGTGCACATCCTACTAGTTCTGTCACTTTAGCTCACTTTTAAATTAATTGGCAAGAACCTTTCAATGGACCATTTGACCACTTACTTTCTGGAAAACGAGCTGCCTAATTATTAACATTCACAGCTCTGGACTTAATATCTCATAATAGTGGACATTAGCTGCAAACATGTGGTGATTTATAAAGTGAGACATTCATGACAATGTACAGTATTTATGACTTATTCCCGTTCCAAGCTACCATCAAGTCTGCAGAAATTAATCTACACACAGTATATGACAAAAGATGAGTAGAAAAAATAAAACTTGCTTAGAGTCATGTGTCTTTTACATGGAAACCAAGCTGGAGTTACTAGTATGGAGGATTACTTGGAGCTTTCTGACAATATAAGAAATAGAATTATAATGAATACGCTTTAATTAAATATTGATTACTCACAGCCATAACCATGATTAATCTATACATAGTGATTCAAAGAAGATGCAGTCTGTTTTCTTCCACTGGATATGTCAGCTAAAGTTTATCGCCGAGCAATTTAGACTGACTACTTCACTTAAATGCCAAACACACACCAGGACTGAAGTGGGATTGACAGCCCTTTAGAATTCCTCCATTTTTATTTCCCCGTACAGCGACGACAAGCTGAGCACATACGCTGCCAAACAGCCTGAACGGCAATGAATAAAAATCTTAAGAATCCTCCATCCTGCACAGAAACATTTCCTCAATTTGAATGAATCAAGCGACAGTGGAAACAGCACAATAGTCCTATAATCTTACCGCTTTTAAAAAGCGAATGTGAGTACGCTCTCCCGTATGCTATAAGCCACTTTGTGTGTTGAAAACTCCCCAAGTGGCAAAAAAGCAGCTGCTATCTCTGCAGTCTCAAGGGGCTAGTTAATTTTAGAAAGATAATCTCCTGCAATATGCTAAGGGATTAAGACGTTAAAAGTCCCAGCATGGGGAGACGGTAAGGCTTTATAGTCATGGACTGCAAGAAGCATCCAATGCATTTTAGCAATACAGAAGTATGTTACTTATCATGCTAATCAGCATGCAGATCAGGAAAAACAAACACCAGTTGTTCAATGACATGTCTATGTGATTTGCCTCTGATTGTGAGCCCCAAATGATGATCATGATGACGGCAGTTCATCTTTGGCTATTAGCATTGTCTCCTAAGGTTGTATTGCAGTACTTTCTCAAGAGATTACCTGCAGGAGAGGAATGCCACACTGGAGCAGGGGAAGTACTATCCCTGGCTTAATCAATGGAATTTGCATACACAGGATAAAACTAATCCTCATCAGAGGGAGGATCTCCACCTGAGGCCCTTTCTTGTCCTTTGCCAGCAATCCTTCTCTTATTAAATGATCCCTTGCCGATATTCACCTTTCCAGGGGGAACAAAGCACACTATCACACTGTGTGCACAGGAAGGGAATTCTACAGGGACTACAGGGATCTACTCAGTATGAGAGCGTGATGTGATGCAGAGCATAAAGACCGGGGCAAGGCTGAGTTGAATACTGGGGATGTGCGCAGAGCAGACCTGCAATAATGCTGTTTGGGTCTGGAAGTCAACTAAACAGCAAGTTCCAGGTGAATAACAATGTGCTGTTGGATTTGCAGGAATCAGGTTCAAAGTCTGCCGGAGCACAGTGAGCTTGGCTTGGCCACCCGCTTGCTTCTCGGGCTACTGCCAAGGTTTTTAAACACCCAGCGAGGGGTAACAGCCGGGGTTCCCCAGCTATTCTCGGCTGTGCTTGAACGCAACACATAACATACAGGGCGGAAGAATACAACTAATGTACCTGAAGCAACCTGAGGATGGAGAAGCCATTCCTCTGCTGGAGGGATTTGTGTCACGTTAGGGGGATGCTTCTGAGCAGAAAAGAACTGGCTTTCAAAAGATCCCTTAAGGCCCCCCGTTTTGTGGAGCCAACCTCTTCCCCCTCATGGGCTCCTTTCTGTATAAGATAAGCAAATTTACACTGGCAGACTGACGTGACATTTTCCTCGTGCGGGAGCTGCTTAAGTGGAGGCTTCATAGGTGGGCAAGGCTGATAAGATGACAGCCGGGATTGGAGGGACTGGAAAACCAGCATGAAAAGAAGGTGACAGAAATCACCAAGAGTGGGGATTTCTCCCACTATTTCATTTTCTCTTTTGCACCAACAGGGTGAGGTTCAAGCAGTGGTGACCCACCTGCACCCGACTGCTCCTCTTCATGCATATTTCTTTATGGTAATGTCTACCTCCGGGTGCTGTTTGGCCATCTTTCCTGGCAGAGGCTCTCTGTAAGACTCTCACCCTGTTTATAGGCTATCAAATGGATTACAGAGTCATTATCAACAGTGCTGTGTGGCCATAGAGGCCCGTCGTTCACACCACATTTCTACTGTGTTAGCCGCAACAACAAATTCCGCAGCAGGAGAGTGTCGAAGTGTGTGTGTTTTGGTGTATGTGAGTGTGTTTGCAAAACTCAGTGCAGAAAGAAAAGTGGCACTAAAGGCATGGCTGATCTGGTTTTACGTGGTGTTTCATTTCTGAAGTTGAAGCAAAGTGATTGGCCATTGAGTCTACCGACAAGACTTACATTTCATGACCATGGCAGGGAATCGCTCTCAAATACACAGCAGCGGTATTTTCACCAGTATATAAAAAATGAATAGCTATTACTACTTTATTTTTCTGCTCCATTTTTCTTTTTACCGCCCTGGCTGCAGTGTTGCACTAAACCCAGCTATCCATGGCGGTTGCTGCGGAGTGCTGCCCTGTGGCGTGTTGGTGTGATGTAATGCTATGTGAAGCTCTCTGAAGGTCTGGGCTCAGCGACACCATACATGAGACCGTTTAACATCACTAGCCATTATGAATTTACCTGCAAAAGGTGACGGGAGAAGGAACTACTGTTATTCTGTTTGGAAATGACAGCATTGGCCAGAGTCTCTCTAAATCAGATTGATGATCCATTTTCCCTGCCCCGGGGCCACAGTAATGTAAGGGCCTGGGATCCACCGAGGCTGCACAGAGACAGATGGGACCTTGTCTGCTATGACCTTGCTGAGCTAATATTTCTCCCAGGCCTTGTCTGTTGCCTCATCATTAAAGGTGCCATGGCTATTAACATTGGGAGGAATACTTCAAAGACACTGTTTACTTGGACAGGACACAATCCGGGAGGAGAAAAATCACAGCAGTAGAGTAACGAGGCAAAGAGTGATTGTTTGGCAAATGGTGAGCGTGTCACGTGCGTGCAATGTGTTTAAGAGATGCCTGTGCAATCTTTGGAAGTCCTGCAGTGCTGTACGTATGCAGTGTACTGTACGTAAGTATCCAAACTGCTTGTTAATAAGGACACAGTAAACAACTGATTGCTTAAGTGATTTTCCGTGCACAAATGCAAAGATTTCACTGACTCCAGCCTCTCAAATGTGAGATTTTTCTGCTTTTCTTTGTCATATATGATAGTACACTGAATATCTTTGGGTTTTTGGTTCTGTAGACAAGATGAAAAAAAGTTACAGCCCTAATTGAGAGGCTTACAAATTCTCATAAAAGTGGGATTTGTTTAAGCCTTTTACATATAGTTTTTACATATAATTTACAAAATTATTGAAGAGGTTGTCTTGCAAAATGATGACAATGGTTTTGTTAATATTTCATAATGCCTTTAAAGCCTCTTTTTGTAGATTTGTTTTGATAACATTCTTCAACTAATACTCAAGGTGTATTTTATTGTTTGCAGTAAAATGAGACACTCCCTATGAAGATGTGTGTTGCAGCTTGGTGTGTGTGTGGGGGGGGGGGCAATCTGCCATAGTATTTTTTAATAGTACCACTGGGGGCGACAAAGAAAGGTTTGAATTCTAAATATAATGGCTTTAAAGTTCTGTGGCTGGTTTCACAAAGATATCTTAGACTGGTCTGTAGTGTTAGGCCAGATTTAATTTTGCTCTTAGATTAGTGTACTGTACGTTTTATAGTTTTATACAAATAAAGACTTATTTAAAGACTAAAAAGTTAGCCATGCCAAGCGCCATGTAGCCATGGTAACAAGCAGTGACACCTGCTGACCAGTGTTTCCATGGTAACAATCAGTGACACCTGCTGACCAGTGGAACCAAATGACAAAAATAAAACATGGCTCATAATTTGCAGATTGCTAACAATGTTGTGGAGAAAGTAATGAGCAGGGAAAGAGTTTTTAGAGAGTGCAATAAAATGTTGGAAATATACAGCAGTGCGGCAGTCATTTTCATTTTGTCCAAATAAATGGTAAATGGACTTCACTTATATTGCGCTTTCTCAACCTTAACGGCCGTGCTGGTCTCCACTGGGAGAAACCGCCAACCCCGGGATTAATGGACGACCCGAGCTACCACCTGAAGTATAGCCGCCAAATAAACTATTCTGAGTCTGACTGATGAGTTAGCAGTATTACTGAGCCCTGCCACACTAAGAAGCCACAGCAGCTCAGCTCTGCTACAGGCCTGAGTTGTGTTGAGATTTTATGCAGCTGGATGTCTTGTTTATTGTAACCCTGTTGAATTCTGCCAGTAGGCAAACATTTTCTGTTGGAGAAAATGGAGCTGAGTGGTATGATGTGATTGCTCGGCCCGTCATGTTTTTTAGTCTGAAAAAAGTCTTAACTTAACCCAGAATTCATGGCAAAATAAGATAGCCGAAGGACTAAACAGCTTTGTGCAATGGATGGATTTAGACATCTATCAGAAGCCTGACAATTAGTTAGATCTAGGCCATAGTCAAAGTATGTCTTTGTGAAACCAGCCACAGGTGTCAAGGATTGTGTTATGTGTGTGTTTCTAGTTTCTATTTCAGTTTTGGTAATGGAGCAAAAGTAATTAAATACAGGACATTCACACCAGTCACATTTAGCCTTCTCGTGGCTGCATGGTAGCTACATGTCCAATATGGCAGTTTATTTTATCAAGTCTTGTTTATTGGTAAGTTGTTCTTTCTTTCTTTTAAGCCTCAGAATAAATCCACTGACATTAGGAATGGATTGCGATGCCGGAGTCAGACGAGGAAATATGGTCTAAGAAGCAATCCAGCAGGTCACTGTTACTCACCGCCAACCAGAAAGAGAGAGATAAGGAAATAATCAAAACAGAGTGGCGAGGGCCAACTTCAGCCAGACTGCACTGACAGATGGGCTCCCACTTTTATTCTTAGGTACCCCTCCCCTCTTATTTTATCCAAACCAGCCAACACTCTCTCTGTTGATATGTGCTGCTTTATGGAGACTATTTAGTGTTTTATAACCTTTCTGCTTCTTTAGCGCTTAGTGTTCAATAAAGCAAAAGAACACCCCGCAAGCCCAAATTCCCTTATCTCCAGTTTCTTATCTCTCATTAGCTTTGGCCTGTGATGAGTCTTGGGGCTTTGCGGGGGGGAGGGGGGATAATCTATTGAAATATGGTTTCATTTTGGATACACTTTATCAGCAAAGCAATTTAAATTTTGATAATGAAGAACACTGTAAATCCCCCATGTGCCCTTGTACCACGGCGTACACTTAGCACAACAGTATGCAGCGGGTGGTAATCATTGTGTAATCACTCAAACAACAGTGCACATCCAAGATACTGAGCCTGCAGCCACTACCCAGGCAGCACAACCCCTGATATTTGCTAGGCTTATGATTTGTTCTAGGATCCAAGCAATACGTAAAGCCTTCTCGTGGCCTTGTAGCCAGATTGAATTGCAAAGAACATGTTGCACCTGGTGCAGCTAGGACAAGTAGCAACACTGTCTGCATTCACTATTTGATGGCTGCAATCTTATTGAAAATCTGATAATGATATTTGGTGAGCTTAATGTTTGCCCTCTGCAGGCTACGATCAGTCTCACTCAATCCTGTTTTTGTACCCACCGTCCCCCCATCCCCCCTTCTCTTTTTCATCTTCTGCTTCACTTTCACAGTATGCGGCTGACAGAAAGAGGCATGATATACGGCTGCTTCGCTCAAGTCACATAATTTGTCCTTTGCATTTTGTTTTCAAGTAGAATTAGTTTCCACGTTATTGAATAATCAATGAGAATCACTGCAGGTGTTCAACACGTGCCTGTTAGCTTGTTGTGTTTATTCTATGGCTCCATTATCCTCAAATTCAGCTGCAGAACAGCAGGTCTGGCACCAGAAGGTATTCCGTGTCCTGCTAAAGGACACTTCAGCAGGAAAAAAGCTACTGTGACAGAGGCTTGAAGGAAAATATTACATTCATTACACCCCCTGCTCCTTTATAGTAAATGCAGGCTGCCAATATATGGTATATGTTCAGAGCTTCCCTCTAACATGAAGGTGTAATGACCAAATTTGCCCAGAGGGAAAATGAAAGATTAATCTAATGTGTTCTAATGGAGTCATAGAGACTTTACTGAAAGACATCTAAAGACTAAAGCCATGTCTGTCTGCTGTTGAGTCTGACTTTAACGGGAGACATTTTTATTAATTCTTCCAGAAGCGCAAACAATACATCACTTCCGCTGAAATACCTTGAGGCTTTTAAGCCACATTGGCATTTTCATTGTAACACATTTGCAATAATTAACAGAGCTAACTTTTTTATTGTGATTAATAATGGAGTAGAAGATAGCATTATTGAGCCACACATTAAACTGCACTCATTAAGCTGACATTCCTGAATGCACCAACTCAGACTACTAAGTAGGACTGTGGAAGGTCAATGTGATTGTTATACAATTTAGCTGGAGAACAATTTTGAAATGGTCTAATAAGAGTGATTTCTAATGAGCGGTGCGAGAGTGACACCTTCTTCTCTGTGGAGCTAACCAAAAAAATCGATTTTCTGCTTTTAATCCATTACATTTAAAAAGAGAAATATTACACTTGTACACTACACATCTATAGTTTCTCTTATGTGAGCGCTTATAAAATACAACACATTGTTAAAGATTAAATTGGTGGGTCCCAATCTGTTTGTCATGTGACACCTTACAAAAAAAACAAGAGTAGAGTTGAGGCCCTTTGTCATACATTATATTAGCAATGACACCAAAGAGAAATTTCCCCTCTAAACATCTCAGATGGTTTGATTCAAATAATTGTGATTGAACTGTGATTTTGTTCCCCCTCCTCTCTACCCGAGTAATCATCTCACAACCTCACCAGGTTTATCGTGTGACCCTTTACAAGGGCCCGAACTCTAGGTTGGGAACCACTGGATTAAACTGCCTAATTGAAAAAACTAGCTCCACCCCGAGTGGCTGCACCAGTGAAATGCTACTTGCAGGTTAATATATCGGTATAAACAATCTACTTATGTAAAATGAAATTATACACAAGTTACAGAGGCCATGTTTTCTGCATGAGTACATTTACTTTTGCTGATAATATTTTTACTTTAGAATTTTGAATGCAGGGCTTTTACTTGTAATGGAGTATGTTTACTTTACTGTATTGCTACTTTGACTTATGTAAAGGAGATGGGTGCTTCTTCCACCGCTGGAGCTAAAGGTAAAACTGATTCACACAAGGTGTTCTTTATTAGACATCCCTTTAGAAAAGAAACCAATAATTTGCATGTGTGGAGCACAAAGTGGAATTGAAAAACTGTATTTTCAAAGTTTTGGCACCTCATCGGCTTTGCTACAGATTCAGTTCAAATACAGTATTTTCCCTCCTGAACAACAAATGCCTTTAAAGCGAGGGGCAAAGTTGGGAATGGTTCCAGAAGACCAATTCTCCATTTTGCTAGCTTCAGCACTCAATAGCTCCATGATTAAAGCCAGTCTATTTTATTGATTGAAAAGGAAGGAGAGCAAACCTAGAACCTTTCTACTCTTCAGTCTCTGCTTCTTCATCTATAAAAGTGGTGGAAAAGCCTCCCCTGACCATGTCCAGGCAATTTGGGAGGAGCGGGCCTCTCCTGTTGCACTCAGTGACTCTGGCTATGCTCTGTTACCTCATCTCATCAGCTGGGAAAGTATTTGTGCTTGTAGCTCCAGAGAAGACAGCCACGACTTAAATTGAGTTACCTGTTCAGAGATGGTTTCATTTTCCACGGATGGCCCCGGAGATCCTTGATGGAACTGCTAACTGCTCATCACCCCTCATGTCCCCGAATGTCTGTCTGAGCAGGGAGCAGCGACACGGCGACAGCGACGTGGCTCAGGAGGTGAAGACAGCTGGCTACAGGATCCATCACACTATTTCAACTATGCACCGCAGTGGGATAAACCTGCTCCACATAAGACATTGCCGTTTTCATCTCTCATCTTTGTGAGAAGACATTCTGCTCCTCTACTTGCCTTCTCTTTTTTTTAATACATGTATAGATCATAAACTAACACTAGCTACTAACCTAACAGTAGCTACTTCTTGTCGTATTCGCTGATTCTCTCATCTTCACTTGTTCTCTAGAGAGCAGCATAGCAGAGGTAAAACAGATTTGTCTGCATTCATGGCCACGCACAAGGACACACACACATGCAGTCAGGCATTTCAGGTGATGTATGTGCAATCTCTGAGTAATATGATAATGATTAATTTTATGGCTGTGATATTTATGAAATCCCTTTATTATGTACATTAATCCTTGTTGATTAGGACATAATGGAACTATGTCAATCTACCATAAGTGATCTAGAAGGGGAAAAGGCTGGAGGCTTGGCTCTTGTTCTGTCTGCCTGTGTTGATATCAACAGGGCAGGAGATGAAAGGCAGAGAGGAGAGGTGTAAAAAAGTGATGTGTGGGGAGATAAGAATTGAGAGGATAAACCAGAGGAGAACAGTGGACGAGAGGGTGCAAGAAGCATAGGAAGGTTTAGTGGATGAGCGCAGAGAAGGAGATGAGAGGATAACAGATAAAAGAGCAGAGGAAGAGCAGACAGCCTGCCACCCCACAGTCACGTCATACAATTTACTATGTTCTGGCCCATAATGTTTTATAGCACAATCACTGATAGCACAGTAGTCAGTAGTGATCTAATTTCACAACCCATATCCTTCAGTAATGTGAACACAAAGGGAGAAGTAGAGCCATTAGCAGCGTCCAGTACTCATCTACTGCTACTCATACATAATTGGCTTCCATGGAAGGAAGCAAGAAAGGGTAAACAGCAAGCAATCATATTAACTCCTGTGAGTCCTAATTGAAATCCGTTCACAATCAGCGCAGACGATAGAGGCTGAGGAGACGTGGGGCCGCTCATTCCCCGAGCCCTCTTTCCTGCACACTGCATCTATGTGTATTGACACGCGTGAACACGTGGGTTTGCATCCTAATCAAGAGTTTTGCTTGATTCCTGTGCTCATGGGCAGCGCAAAAGCAGCAGCTAAACATCTGCACATGTGACCATATTTCACCCTTTTTTCTAAATTAAAATCAGTTCAGGATTCTGCGCATTGTACACAGTGTAAACCAGGTGAATTTATAACAGAAACGTATCCAGCACTGCCAATGTTATCATGAATGCAATCAATGAAATAATAAAGGAATTAATCTTAAATGAATAGAATGATATTTTAGTTAATACAGTTTTTTCACCTTCTTGCAGAGCGATAGATGAGAAGATCAATACCACTCTCATCTCTGTCTGGTTAATATGAAGCAACAGCCAGCAGCTGGTTAGCTTAGCTTAGAATTAAAGACTGGAAGCAGGGGTAAACAGCTAGCGTAACTCTGTGTAAAGGTTAAGAAATCCCCCTACTAACACCTCTATAGCTGACAAATTAATACGTTATATCTGTAATCTGCACAAAAACTGAAGTTTAAAAATCACAACTGCATCCAGACAGGACATTCCTTCTTAAGGTTCTTAATCAGTCTGGCATGCAACTCCCCTGTTAAACCACAACTTGTCATTTTAGTCCATTCAAAAACCAAACGAGACACAGCGTTATGTTAGTGAGCTTTAGAGATGCCGGTAGACAAATTTTGTTACCTTTGGACTAGAACTAGACTGATAAATAAAAAAGAATATTTGGGTTATTACAGATATATCAGTATATACAACGGTTGATAAGTAACAAGAAATTGCAGTGCAACTATGCCAAAGTAGGTTTGAGGTGATTTAAAAATGGTGTCTCCATGTAGTTTGTCCACCATTACACACCCACACACACACACACACACACAAACACAAACACACACAAAATGAATATAAGAGATGTTCATATTATGTGAAATACCATGGGCTGATATATCAGATTTTGTAAAAGCGTATTTCCCAAAATGTTGAATTATTCTTTTAAGAGCGTGAAGAATAGTCTTAAATTCTGACTGTGCAATTATGTCTACTAATATGTTTCATTATAGGTGGGGGGGTTCATTATTTTAATTCAATGTATCAATATTTTATAGTATTTCTTTAAAGGTATTTGTTTTCTATTTATTCTTATTCCTTAATGTAGCACTACAGTAGCTGGGGAAAGGAAAGAGTGCATTGGATGCTACACCATTCCAGTTAAGTCTTAAACCACTAGATGGTGTGCTTGTCTCTTCACACTTATGGCACAACACATCCGCCAGATGGGTTGAGTGGAGAGAAGCTAGAGTCATATTGTCTACAAGCATACTGTATGTGCGACCCTAATTATGCAATGCATAAAACCATTATCTCACCAGGTCTTGATTGTGTTGAGTAAGCCACTCTCAAATAATGCACTGCAATCACCATGAATACAGAGAATATGGAGCCGCTGAGCAGCTCCTCGTGACAAGCAAACAATCCTACACTGTCTGAAATGCCTTTTCAACAGAGAGCTCATCCAGACTGCAAATCCACCCAGGGAGAAGAAAAAGAAATAAAACTCAATCCTCCGAATCTTTATTCAGGCACTGACTCATTCATATTTGAGAGTCTGGATGTCAGCCATGCTAGCAAAAAAGCTGTTGAAAGGCAAAATAACTACTGAACAAGGGTGAGTATGTTCAGGTTCAAGGGTTCATAATTGGCAGACAGAGGCTATGGAAACCCTTCAGCTGCGGGGCTTACACAGTTTATTTATTTATTAATGTGGCAGTCAGGCTTGCTCTTGTGTCTCGTCCTGCCCTGTCACTTATGTCAAATATTTAATCAATAATTAACATAGAGCTTGGCGTTGTTTATTTCCTTGTCTTCAGTTTCAATTTATCTTTCAAATCACATTACAGTATGTCACTGAAGGAAAATATAAATTAGCTAGTAGGTAGTAAGCTAATGTGAATACTGTCAACATAATTTCAAGGCTACTTCATGCGGCGAGCATTATTTTTAAGTATAGAGGAAGAATAATAACACAAGAAGTCATACATTTACATTTAAATGTATGCATTTATGTATTCCTACATTCCAGTTCTTTAATGTTGCAAAATATTCTTCTTGCATGTGAGAATACAAAGTTTTATATTATTATATATTATCGACTTTTTGTGAGTGAGCTTCACTGCTTCTCAAGGGCAAGATAAGAGCAGACATTTCCCTGTGCTGTTGTGTTTCTTTTTTTCTTTCCTTCTCCTCTGCAGCAGATGGTAAAGGGAAAATCACTTTCTGCTGGGAGCAGGATACGTCAGGGTCAGGGTTTAAGCTTTGAGGTCCACTCTAAACCTGACTGATTTGACAGGACTATTTTGAATACGCTGAGTCTAATCAAATATATGTGGAAGAAGAAGGCAGGATTTGCAAAGCAGCTTGATACAAAGATACTGATTAGATTAGGGATTTTACAGAACAGCAGGCTGAAGCCACACGGTCCAGTCTGACAACAGACACATACAAGAACATGCAAACACAAATAGAGATTCACAGAAAGATTTTCAATCCACGTTGAGTGGATAAAAGGGGGAAAGAGATTAAGAAGGTGTTAATATTTACATTCCAGAAGACCTTGTTCTGTTGAAACTACACAGATTACTGTATGATGAGAAGCAATCAGCAAAAAAAGGCAAAAATAATTGTCCTACAATTTAAGTGAATCCGCCTTGTTTACCTGTTTATGCTTTGACTGAATTGATCTCTGAGGACAATGGCAAATGATTGCACTCGAAAAGGATGGATCCTTTACAGAATGAAAGTCAATACTGAAAATAATGAGGCACTCAAATGTTCAAGTTATGTCAACAGCAGCAAAACAAGGACTGCCCGAAAAAACATGTTCCCCAGCACAATTATACTGTGGCTAAAAACAAAATCAGCCACTGACATCATGCTGGCATGATGATACACCTTATTTAAATGCCTCATATGCTCATATTTGTGTGAGCGCACCAAACCATGAATCATTACCAGGTTATGCAAATGAACAATAGGTCTTATGTGATCCATTTACAATAGGGTTCACATACATGACTGGAGCAGCCCATTGAACAAACAGGAGTGTTATATAAGAAAACAATCATTATAACATGAATATTTAAAAGGTTATTGGGACGAAGGGCTTTCTTTACAGTAGGACAAAGTTAAAATTTCAGGAAAACAGACAAATTACTTTGAGGCCATTTGAGCCATGATATATGTAAGCCACCTACACCTACAAGGAGGGCCTGTTTAGAATCCTTTTCTTACATATTTCAAATGTACATGTGTGGGAGTACATATTTCTTACATGTTCCAGCCAAGCTGATGACTAGCCTTGGGACAAGATTGTCTGTAATGCCACAATGCCAAAGAGGCTGATAGCTTGCTCATTTCAACACAAACACATTCAAATATGTTTTCTTTGCCTCAATCCTATACTTATACACTGAGGAGGAATATTCTAAACTGACCACAGACTGAAGCTTGACACGTACCATTCCCCTTCCATCCATCTTCCTGTTGTGGACTCGGCATCTGCCCACCTTTATAGAAGTGTACCCCATGCAGGGAGCTTGAATCCACGGGGGAGTGAGTGAGTGAGTGAGTGAGTGAGCAAGTGAGTGGGAGTCAGTCAAAGCCCCAAGCACTTATAGGGAGGGGGTGGAGGGTTGGGGGTAGCAGCAAGGAGGTGGCTGCTGGGAGCCAAAGCTAATTCACCGTGACAGAAATCGGAGCTGTCAGGACCACCATGACCAAGCAGCATGGACAGCATATATCCAGTCAAACCCACAGCCAAGGGGAAGGATGGGTGTCAAAGGCTCAGGAAGAAAGGAAGAGATGTACTGATTAAGGCACTTAGAGAGAAAGAGTGTGTGTGAATCTGTGCGTGTGCGGGGCAGGGAGCAGGCAGCATCTATCCACTCAAAACCACTGAAATAGAAACGAAAAGGTGAGGAGGCAGATGGGTAAGAAGAGACCTGCACATTCAGAAAGCTGACACAATACGTCGAGAGGTGAAGAGGGATGGACAGGATTTGAAAGATTCAAGAACTCACAAAAACAGCTGTACCATATGCAACTTAACTTAAAGTTTAATGGCATAGAATATTAATAGCATATTGTGAGAAATCTGATATTGTGGCGAAACGGAGAAAGAAAGAGAGAGAGCGGGAAGGGCAGCCACCAGCATCATTACTTAATGATGAGAGGGAGACACAAGGCTGGTCTCTAAAATGACATAGAGAAGGAGGAGGGGATTGTGGGAGATTAAGTGAGCTCCGTGCTGTTTGCTATACACTGCAAAGCACTGCAGGATTGTTGAGGTTTGTTGAGCGGCACTCTCATTTGGGACGGGGAGAAAGCCAGTAGGGTGGGACCTTAAAGTTGGCTGAGGAGAAAGGCGAAAGCATTGTTCCCTGAGAGCCTCGGGAAGGAGGATCTGAGAAGAAGATAAGGATTAGAGAGCAAAGTTGTGGGTATTCATTGATGGGATACAACTTCGAAGGAGAAAAGGCGCAGGAACGTTGGAGTCTCATGTTGTCGCTAAGCAATTTTCTTTGGATTTGTGGTTCGGAAGTGTTTTTTCCATTTTTTGGAGTGGAGAATGGGATTAACTAAGTGAGCCAAATTGCTCATTTGTCTGGAAGTGGTATGAACCTTTCCACTTTCCGCCTCCAAATTCATACAGACTTACAAGTCAGCAGCAAGAAATCCGTTTGAACTGATGTTTGATAATGTTCAACTTCACGTCACCTGATAGTAACTGAGAAGAAACATCTTCTTCATCTTCATTCATTCATCTTTCATCTTTTTAAGGTGAAGTATCTCCCTCTGTGTGTATGGCTTTTAAACACAAAGCTCTCGTAATGTCTGTACAAGTTTAAAAGCCGCAAATGATAGTCTATGAATAGATAAGTCAATTGACAGGACATTAATATGCAAATTTGATAATCAGATGAATCATATCTTTTAAGAAATCTTCTTCTTGGATTTAAGCTTTTCACTTGTGAATATTGTCCGGGTTTTGTGCATTTGAACCATTTGTCATCTTCTGCCACAGATAAAGAGTTCCTGTATGGCATTAACCTTGTTGAGCAGCTAAAAGCAGAAGGTGCGTCAAAAAAGAATAGCTTTTTCAATATATCATGCTGTTTTTCATTTGATTCTTATCTGACCAGGGAGAGCCGGAAGAATTAGAAACCCTGAAGGATCAGACTTCCTGAAACATGACCCCTGGACTGCATACAGGCCCTCTCCTGGTACTACTCTGTCTCCTCCGCGGCTCTGAGGAGACCTGTCCATCCATGTGTCTCTGTGTATCTGACACAGTGAGCTGTAGCTCCGGTAGTCTGACCAAGCTACCTCTGTCCCTGCCCTCCTTCTCTGTCACCCTCGACCTCAGCCACAACCATCTGTCCTGGCTGGGTCCGGGTGGCTTCAAGAGGATGCCCAGACTGGAAAACCTCCGGATGGCCCACAACCAGCTCAGCTCCCTGGGCCATCGGGCGTTTCACAACGCCTCCGGCCTCAGGCTCCTTGACCTGTCCTCCAACAAGCTGCACATGGTGGAGCAACATTACTTCCATGGGCTATGGAGGCTGGAGGAGCTCCTTCTCTTCAATAATAAGATCGTACAGGTGGAAGCCAGCACACTGAGTGGTCTGAGCAGCTTAAAAAAGGCCTACTTCAGCCTCAACCAGATCACAGACTTCCCGTTCTTCTCCATCCAAGACCATAGTCATCCTTTCCTGACCATGCTGGACCTCTCGTCCAATCGTATGACTCGTCTGCCATGGGACGATGTGAAAGCTTTGCCCGGGTTGGTGCAGCGGGGACTGTACCTCCACAACAACTCTCTGATCTGTGACTGCTCCATGTACAGTATGTTCTGGCACTGGGATCTGAAGGGTTATGACACACTGAAGGACTTTACGGATGAGCACACTTGCACCATCTACGGGGACCCACAAGCGTCCATTCGGTTCCTGCGACACACCCGCTTCTTCCACAACTGCACTGTGGAAAAGGCAGTCTCACAGCCAGTGACTGTGCTCCTCTCCAATGTGTTGGTTTCAGAGGGAGAAAGAGTGTGTCTAGACTGCCAAACGTCCCTGAGTAGCACAGACCTCTCATTTACGTGGCTCTCTCCCAGCAAGGGGTACATCACTGAGGCTACCATCAATGACATGCTAATTAGTCTGTTTGCTAATGGTACCTTAGAGATCCGAGCAGCCAAGGTCAATGACTCAGGCCTGTACGTGTGCACAGCGGTGGATATTAAACAGGCATTGAATGCAACCCGCGAGGTGAATGTGACAGTGCTGCTGCCTAAAGTAGAATCATTCAACACCGGCTACACAACGTTGCTGGGCTGTGTGGTGACCATGGTCTTCATCCTCATGTACCTCTACCTGACTCCATGTCGCTGCAGCTGCTGTAAACAGCCCAAACCTCCACTTATCCCCATCGCGACCTACGACCCCAGTAACCTAACTTCTGTTTTCTCCCCCTCCACAAAAGACCAGCCCAAAATCCAAACTAGCAAGCATGTAGCATTCATGGAGACGATGATAAGTGAAGAAGGTACAGAATGGACCCTTGATAGCTGATGCTGAGCAGCCTGGGTTTTTTCCCTTTTCGTTTTTTGGGGTGGAAACAGAAGACGTCTGGACAAAGCAAAACTCCTTACTCAGGAATTAGCTGGGAGATGCAATCAGAAAGCTGTAAAAGGGAAAAAAAGAACATCATGTCTCTTTCCGACTCCCAGCTGCAGTTAAATGGCCCCCTGAACAAAAAAAGCAATATCTCCTGTTCCAATTCTGCTCTTCTCTGTCATCTGGCCCGGTAGTCGAAATGAAAGCCTCAACTTTGGTTTATTACCCTCAGTGTACTGACATTGCTAAATCACAGCAGAGCCATTATCAGCCCTAAAAATCAGCTAATAACTTCTCTGTATACTCAGGTACAGCAATAGGGGAATATTCTTTGTGGGATCAGAGAATGAATCTGGCTCACTTTTCACAGAAAGGATTAAAAGCCCCAGAAAAAATGCTGCAAGTTTATGACTGTAACGGACTGCAGGAAGTAAGTTCAGACTGCATATCTTAGTTGAGTTGAAATGCTCCATATTTACTGTGGAAGAGATAGGCACTAGCACTGCACCAGCTGAAGATAACTTACGGCTCATATCTCTTATAATATGTAGCTTAAACATGAAGCACCTAAAACTCTATCCAATTCCTGAAAACTTCTGTTCCCTGTGTTCTTAATAAAAGATTTGGTCCCTTTAGGTCAGCTGCCTGCTCTGCAGATATACGTTTGGTTTTGAAGGCAATTTTAGCAAACCCATTACTACTATATAAAAAGAAATTTGAAGAATTAAGATAAAGTCAGAAAAGCAATGGATGTTTCTGTGCAGAGGCCATAGCTTTGAGCAAACATTTAAAAATGTTATCTAGCAGAAAACAGAGATGCATCCTGCAGTGATCCATCATAAATATACATATCTCTTACAAACCTGTTATATTAATCTGGCAGAGAAAAACAATGACTCTCTATCTGCGCTCTGCTTATCTGGCAAATGATGAAGTACAGAAATCAGGAGTGTCAACAAACCAAAAACAAACAGCAATTGCCCTGCTATTCAAAGACAGCATCTCTTTGATCAAACACAGCTGAGCACTTTGAACACCGCGGAACAGACGCAACCACAAAATTTGAACTGAAGTGACAAATGCTTCAAGCGGCTCTGACGCAAACCCCCGTGGGGGGGCACTACTTTGTGTAGCTTTGTTTTTTTTCTTAATTCAGTGCAACATGCTTCAAATGACAGAATGACACACTGCAACGCCAGCGAGATGAAACGAGAGGCTGAAGAAGGACTTGCATGCATTGCCATGAAAGCACATAAATGTGCGGGACATTACGTCGATGACAAAGGGAGCATACGAGTGGTCGGGATGAAGGGAGGTTCAAAACCTGATGAGACAAACAGTATCCTCAAAAGAAATAAATCAATTTCTTCAAGCCAATACATCCAAAACGTTTAGAAAATGTAGTTTAATCTTAATGCAGACAGTGGGTGGGACTAAGGATGGCGTCGAGATTAAATAGGATTAGATGTAATTCTTCACATAATGTCAAAGAGAAGTTGTCAGTAGCACAAAGGAGAGCATGTCGTTAGAGGAGGGGCCATGGATTATTTCTAAATCCTTAATTAAAACTTGACTCCGTTCAAGAGCGAGGAGACTAATATTGTTGTGCTACTTGAATGTAAATTCACAGACAAAAGAAGAAGGTGGAAACCTAAAATCAAATGGGCAGCCGTCCATGGACCTGGGAAAGACTAGCACTTTGACAGTTTCATCGCTATTAAACTCTCAGGGATTAAGCAAAAATCCATTAAACTAAGAGAGCACGGTATTGATTGATGTTCCACTCTGTTTAATCACACTGCCACTGACTTATTATATTTAGCAAAATTCAAAATGTTGGCAATGGTAAGCAACATTCAAGTTCCTGAACAAAAGATTGCGTAACATGCCGCTACGTGCCCGTGTGATGTAACAGATCTTGTATCAGAGCCTGTCATGACCCTTTGTTTTTCAGAGACAGCGTACTAGAGACATAACATGGTGTGATGAGTTGGGGTGAGGTTTTAAGAGATTACCACGAGGATAAAAACTAGGTGCTTTGTCAGTTTCAGTGTTTTTAAATCCCTCTAATCTGGTTCTGCTCTTTGACACCGCACAGACAGATGGGTTGGGATTTATTGTTTTTGATATGATTAGCAGACAGGTTAAAACACAAGAGGACATGATGTGAGCATTTCATTAAGGGCTTTCTATTTCACAGAGGGTCCACTGGTGACCCTGGTTATGTAAGCACTGTGCTGATTTAGGGAATCAGCCTCAGTGTAGGCAGCATGCCAGAGTTAGAATGAGTGAAGTTGGTATCCTAATGCCATTTGGTATCCAGCATTTTATTTTAACCTTGTGACAGCAAGTACTTTACTGATAATGGGGGGCTTCAGCAGTGCATTGTGGAAAAAAAAGCATAAATGATCATTTTGCTCTATTATCTGTCGCACATATTCCTGCCCATTTGAAAGATGAGGAGGTAGTAAACAGACCGATTTAGTTTGCTGAATACAGGAGAGTTACAGTATTCCCTGTTTCATTTGTTCTAACATTTACATATTAATAGATAATTCTAATCATTTCCAGGCTACACAGAAAGGTGCTAATCTGTTTGGCTCAGTCTGTCTGCAAATTACCCTGAACCGCGCTAACAAATTATGCAGATGTAAAGGAAGGACCCCTTGATGCTTTAAAGATGCCCTTCTCCAAAGCAAAACACTCCATCAGCCTTCAATTAAAGCATGCACTTCCCTTTCCAGATTAATTGTTTTCCCCTAGTTCGGCTGGTCTCTGAGGGATTCAAAATCATCTTATTCAAAAATCTAATTACTGTGAAAGGGGACTTTAACTCTGAATAGCACAAGCTGAATTGCTTCCACAAGTGGAGGGCTGCCTTGCCTCTCAACGGGGGCTATTACTGAACTGTCAAAACAGTCATCAGGTTGGAGTGGAGGCATCCAGCTGCGGCAGATACATACACATCTTTCAGACGCTGCGACACCCACATACGCAATCTCAGTGAAGGCCCAATGTCACCAAACTGACAAAAACCCTTATTTCATTCTAATTGGACACTTGGAATATGTGCTCAAGAAACACACACATCATTGGTTTGAGAAGAGTCCACCAACTGGCTATGTTAGCTATACCGGAGATATTTTATAGGATGTAGGCTGCTTGTTTCCCAGAAAAGACTAAAATAAATGTGGACTGCTACACACCAGACAACAGGCTGTTTATTATACCTCTGCACCGATTATGAACGCAGTCTAATTTTCTGTGTTTCCAAAGCAGTATGATGCAGCTGGATGTCCGACGGACACTGTGGGGCACATTGCACACGAATGCCTGATCAAATCAAATGTATAGATTGATCTATCACATTCCACTGCAAACATAGAAAGAGCAAATGCAGTGATACGTATGAAGGTATTATTGGTGCAAAACACCTGAGCACCTGTGACAGTGAAATTTGTGGTTGTAGACAATAGTCACACATGCGTATCAGTAAATTTGAAGTCACAGAGAAAAATGCTTTGCAGACTAGCAAACCTGTAGAATTTCTTTCTCTCCCACAAACACAACACAGCAGTTACACCTTCTTCATTGCAGGTGCACAAATCCTGCTCTACGAATCACAAATTAAGAAACTTGTACACTTATATTTTTGCTACAGTTGCTGCAGTGAATATGGTGCAAAACACATTCGCACACCGTATAAAAAATGTGAAGTCATGAACAAAATAAGTCAGTATTTGCATTCATGCAATGACAGTTACACACCTGTAGAATATTTTCTCACAAATATATATATATATTTTGTATATATTTCTATCACAAACACAAGTCAATAACTACAACTGCTTGAATCTAAGAGTCTCAAATGCTCTTTTGTCACTCACAAATCCATGACATTGCATTACTGCCACCCTCAGGTGACCCCAGGCACTCTACAAGTACACAAATGACTTCTGCTCCACATTCACTGATACTTGGTGCAAAAGTCTGAGCGCACGGAACACGTCATTTGTGAGCAACAAAAGAGTATTTGATACTCGTAGCAGCAGATTCAAGCAGTTGTAGTTATTGACTTGTGTTTGTGATAGAAAATGATATATATATATATAGATATATCCAAGAAAAAACATATATATATTTCTGAGAAAATATTCTGCAGGTGTGCAACTGTCATTGCATGAATTCAAATACTGACTTGCAGATGTGCACATTTTGTTCATGACTTCACATTGTTCATACGGGTGTGTGAATGTGTTTTGCACCATATTCACTGCAGCAACTGTAGCAAAAATATGAGCGTATAAGTTTCTTAATTTGTGATTCGTAGAGCTGGATTTGTGCACCTGCAATGAAGAATTTGAGAAGGTGTAACTGCTGTGTTGTGTTTGTGGGAGAGAAAAAAATTCTACAGGTTTGCTATGTTGTAAAGCATTTTTCTCTGTGACTTCAAATTTACTGATACACATGTGTGACTATTGTGCTCAGGTGTTTTGCACCAATAATACCTTCATAGATATGCCCTGGTCAAGGCCGGCCAATCAGCATGTAGGAAGCAGTATCCTGGCTCACTGTCTGTCTGGGGCTGTTATGTGCTTCAGTGGGTAGAATTTAGCTGGATGTTATAGGATTTGACAGGCACAATGACTCAGAGTATTTGAAGTTTTATATTGTTGCTCATGCCCACTTTTCTACAACATCCTCTTGTCTTTTTACTCTTCCTCTGTGTTCAGCTTGTGTCATTTCTCCTACCAGCTTTATTGTATCACGGTGCTTCCCTTGTTATTATCTGTCACACTTGTCCAGTAAAAGACATCAATGAACTTTGTTGAAATATGGCTTCATCATTTCCATTAAAAAGATCTTTACTGCGAGAGACTGTACAGGTACCATCTACAATGCCTTATAGTGTCAGTGATACT
>JAVQJF010049166.1:0-12655 GCA_036023855.1 Gadopsis marmoratus
TTCACCCATTCACACACCGATGGGGACACAGTTGCCATGCTGGCCTCCACCGGGGGCAACTTGGGGTTCAGTGTCTTGCCCAGGGACACTTTGACATGTGGACAGCAGGGGCTGGGATCAAACCACCAACCCTGGGGTTAATGGACGATCGCACTACCCTCTCAGCCACAGCTGACATGACACCAGTTAACCAGATCTGTCCTTATATCTTCAAAAGCAAGAGTGTTAAGAGTGTCAAGAGTATTTCTTACATACATTGGGCCATCACTTCAGTATGTCTAATAATTTAATATCTATTGTGTGAACAGTTTGCCCAGGCCTATTTGATATACCATTTTATAGATTTGGTCCCAGGTGACTGAGGCTACAGTCCAGTTATATTCTCTAGACACATCTACAGGTCACCTGACAGTGTTTACATTCCCTGTATTCAGAAAATTATTATGCATAAAGCTCAGACACTTAACACAAACTCAATTATACCATAGAATCAGATCTGTCCTTACTAGATTTTTGTTATACAGTTGTCTTAAATCCAAACTAATCCCTCAGATGAAAGGCTCCTCTATAACAATGCTGCATTTCTGCCTCGGGATTCAGGCAGTAGTGCTGTGAGTCAAGCTTCCCTCGGCCGGAGGTGAGCTGTAGAGGGATGATGTGTGACAGCATGCCCCGTCTTCATAAAACTGAGTGATAACAGTACCCTTGTTGGCTGGAATTAGCATCTTAAACACACCTTGCTTGTTAACAAAATTTGGAAAATGCAATCGTCCGTGTTTACGACAGATATAGAGTGCAAAACTATTTAAAATGTTTTTCAACACCAAACTCTAAAAACATACACAAACATGGCAGCAATTATGACAACCATGACAGACACAGCAGTGTGAAAGGATCTGCAGTGACTCAGATTGTGGGCATAAAAGAGGAGGACTGTGTTAGGACAACGGGGTGAGTAGGTGGTTGCTGGCTGGGCTTGACCTGGCAGTTTTCAGAAGATCTGTTGTAGGTGTGTCCACATAAGTATTATAGCTATGTCAAACAGGTTATTGCGTGAGACTATTAGTGTGATAACACAAGATTTCACAACAGTCAGATATCACTCAAACTAAACTGTAAGATGGAAGATAAGGATGACAGGCACATTTGAATGATAATGGTGAATTCTGGGGAAATTCCCATTTTTTTTTCCTAATTACTCATTTCAGTTACTGGTTGTTCTATGGGGAAGCTCTACTTGGTGAGGTTAAGAAAACTACAAATTGCAGCAAAATTACTGTACATATTGGAACCTGACTGATTTGTGTTTTTGAGGATGATACTGATATAACCGATTTAAGTGTAGCATAAAAACAACCATTTGTTATTTGGTTTGGTTATTAGAAAATTGTTACCAGGAAATGTACAGAGCAGAATATTTTGTAAGTGAATTATAAGCTTGTCAAGCTTGAATTGTAAGTGCTCTATAGTGGACCCAATCTACTTCCTGTTTACATGTGTCCAGGTACAGGAATCAAAAATGATATCTCGAAATACTAAAGAAATGATTGTGTATTAAGAACAATTATGAACTAGAACGTTATTGGCTAAAAGATTATGTATTTCTACAACGTGAACTCAGAGACATCCAGAAATTGAGCTCACTTTACCTAAACTCATTGTGTGACATACCTTCAAAGAGCATGCAGAGATATAAAATCAATATCTGTGAGTGTGTATCAATCAAGTTGGAAAAGTAACGAAACCCTGTCTAAACATCAATCTGAACCCTTATTTGCAATGTGTATTTCTTAAGCACAGACTGCTTGAGAAAAGGAAGAAAATCAAAACGTTTCATTTGTAACCTTGTCACTTTTGATCAATTTCAGCAATTCACTGCCTCTCCAGGCACTGCCAATATTAACTAATCCCAATATTTCATTCAGCCCTCTATTTAACCTTTGCTCACTACACACTACACAATATTTCTCAGCATCAGAAATGTCACAATTCATGTATTTTTCTTGGTTACTGCTGGAGGCTTAGGCATCTCGGTCAAGACCTTGTACTGAGAGTAGATCTGTTAGCATTACAGTCACCACCCTGTTAGCTACGCCAAATACTGTTCTACATCTGTTGCATCTGTCCACCATGAAACTAATCATGCAAAGCCCAGCCTGAGTTTAACCAGACTCTGGAGAACATCTTGAGAAAATAAACAGCTTACTTTTGAAATCTTCAGTCATTGAATTGACTGTGAAAAATAGGAAGCACTTCAGTTAGTCTTCTGTTGGGGTATAAACTGATGCTCTGTGGTGTAGTTTTATTGGTTTGTAGTACTGTATAACACACAGCAGTCATTATATGATCTAGGCCACACACCTCTGCAAGCTTTTACAGTAGCAAACCCTTGTTTAATTACCTATTACACAAGTTAACCTACCACTGTTATTGTAAGTTACGAGCCATCATGCCAGCTAGTGCCCACACTGTGCTTTATGGGCCCACTCTGAACTGCCTATTATTAGGGCCAAGGCATTTTACTTAAACATTATCTTAATACTGCATAAGCAACAGCAAGCCACTATTTTCACAGCAAGCTACTATTTTCCTTTGTATAACAGTGTGCTATGTTTGCATATTTAAAAATGTCCATTTTCTGTCTTTCATGAGAAATGAACATCTGAGAAAAAGAAGGAAAAGACTAGTTGAGCTGAAACAGAAATCTGGCTGAGAAGATTAACACGATTAAGAGTCCTTAGCCATGCTTGCAGCTCTGTGAGGGGAGGGTATGATGAATCAGAATCAGAATTCAGAATTCTGATGAATCAGAAATTCTGATTCTGAGTCATCATTCCTGACTGAAATACCTCAGGACTGATGGACGGCATATCCCTAGAGCCATTGCATGGCTAAAAACATACCATGGCTAAAAACATCTTGACCAAATATTGTGTCTCATTTGTACCTTAGGCTGTCA
Source organism: Gadopsis marmoratus (assembly GCA_036023855.1). Classification (NCBI taxonomy): domain Eukaryota; kingdom Metazoa; phylum Chordata; class Actinopteri; order Centrarchiformes; family Percichthyidae; genus Gadopsis; species Gadopsis marmoratus. Next base: position 2,960 of record JAVQJF010049166.1, read on the forward strand.
TCCCTATAAAGACAGGGTTGAGTTGGACATTTTCCACGCTGGCTAAACGTACACACTGCTTTGCCACCGGAAAGAGAATTAGCTACTTACTGTGTTTATTCCCTGCTAATTCTAGCCTACGTGTGATGCATTACAGCTAACAAAGGTGATTGTAACTGTGAAAACCTTTGCCAACCATTACAACAGCAGACCTCACAGTTTAGTCACCTCTGACACATACTGTAAGTGATCTCCACCACTCTACCACCCATTGCTTAGCATTACCAGCAGAGGCACTGACTGGCCCACACACCAATTCATGAGCAGTTTGGCCCACACTGCCTTCCCAGTACCGAGCCTCTGTGTGATTCCGCTGGAGAACATTCATTTATGTTTCCTATTGCCTTTGAATGTGGAGGTAAATATTTTCCGACCAGACGAGGATCACTAAAATGCTTTTAGAGGCATCACCAGAGCGTTGCTGATTATGGCCTTATTTCAGGTCATGCATTTTACAACTTTTAAATGTCAGATGTCATCAAACGATACAGCCAATACATACTTGAATTATTTAGAATGGCATGACGTACTGGATGGATTGAATGTCTTCTGTGACACACAGTATTTTCACATTCACAACCAAGGCCACAGAGGAAGCAGGGCTTTTGCTACCAATTAGGGATAATCCAAACATGCACACCCTTCGAACGCATCTGATCCGATAAAAACTAAAGATCTGGATAAGATTACGTGTCGGCCGATCGAAATGTTTGTGGCGGTGGAACCTCAAGCACTGCACAAGTTTGATTCTCAAATAATCCATTTCAGAGAAGAAATTATTTCGTGGTGCATCTCACTGAGAAGCAGTGATCCTTTAGGCACATGTTTTGATTTTGTTTTAGCCTCAGTCTTTTGACAGAAAATTGTTTCATTCATTAGTTGTAGTAACATTTTAGACATTTGTTTATGTAGTTTCAGTGAAGGAAAAAAGGTTCACTGAAGATCCCCTTTTTGTGATGTCAGTGATGTTTTAATCAAGCACCCCTGTAGAACTAAATGCACTTCAGGTTTTCGTGAATGTAGCCTAAACCTGCATTTAATGATGAGGCCTAGTATTAAAGCACGGATGTTACTAATGACATTAACAATAGCTCTGTTCTGTTCTAGTTTTCCAGTAAGTCATGACAGTTTAACAGTGACACATCATGCACAATACCAGGACCCTGAAACAGAAGCAGCTAAATGGAATTTTTCCATCATTGATTTTAGATGAGTGGCAGGTAACGTATGCCTATGGTGGTTTAAAATTGAGATAAATTATTTATTGAAATGCAAGATACAGTGCTGTAAAATTGCAGCACCTTCATTCAGTTCAGACATGTGTTTGAGATTATTCAGCTATTAAGCATGTGATGAATAATCTAAAACGTGTGTCCTAAAATAAATAAATAAATTAAATGAGCCTGTCTGGAAGTCTTGAAATAAACAACACTGAAAATGTTGCATTGACTAAATGATTATTACAGCTCATTACACCACTCCCCCGGTTCAAAAGACAACTTGGCAAACAGGACTGTTTCAGTCAAAGCAATGATGAGGCTGAGTCGGAGTCGGAGGCTGAAGCAGTTTCTTAGTTTGACACAATATTAAAGGCAGTTTCACCTCCTATAACCTGCTCCAAGATTAACATTTCAGAAATCAAAAGGATTGGGAGGCATCAAATCTAACTTCATCCAGTGAAAGCTGAGAGAGCTATGTGTGACTCCACCATGAACAAAAACAGTGAAGCCAAGAGTTTTGTTTATAGAAAAAGGAGACAATCTGATCTGATGCAGTCCTGACGTTGCTTTTAGCCCTTTATTTTCAGTCAGCTCCACAGGGGGTGAGGATCGGGGTGTATAGGTGTACACTGCCACCAGCTGCTGGCTTTTTTGGTACTAACAATGGGAGTCGCCAAAGTCATAAATGTTCAAATGCTTCTCATTGGCTTTAAATATAATTTCATTAGTTTTATTTTTATGATGTCTGCAGTTTTATTACAGACATCCTCATGGACATAACATTTTTAAGCACCTTTTCTGACCTGGATATATGGGGTTGGTAGCATGTATACTGTATCACATCTAATGATTAAACAGATTATCCTACTCACCCCTATTATAGTAGGTTTCTTATGTCAGGATCAGTAACAGTTATTTAAAGAAAACAAAAACTTATGTTGGTGAAATTGCAGTGTAGCTTTTCATTGTATCTTATCTGGGGTGTATTGTTTTGTAATGCAAAAGTGTCCAATGTACACTTTATATAGAAAGCTGAGGCTGAGTGGTTCATGGACTGGTCTCACTCCTTGACCTGGATATTGAATCATACCTACAGCCTCATAAAGTAAAAGCAATCGACTGGTTTTTCTTTGTGTCCTTCATGAAGACTTGTGCGAGTGGCTTCTTTGACCCCCTCCACCCAAACATACACTTGAAAACAGGTGGAGTTCAGACAAACAACTGCCGAAATGCAATTGATTGATTGATTGATTGATTAGTCGATCAAAAGAAAATTAATTATTTTGATAATCGATTAATCGTTTCAGTCATTTTTGCAAAGTACCTGGAGGCAGGGGATGGACCCAAACGCAGACAACACAAGCAGACTGGAACAGTTTAATGGTTTATTTGTACTTACTTTGCTTATAAGCAGGTACTGGTAGGCTGGCAGGCAACAGGAAAGTCCAAGTCTGCAGACAGAAGCACAAGGAACATACACAGGCCAAATCAGGAACATGGAAATTGAAAGGGACTAATGAGGGAATCAGGGGCAGGTGAGCACTGGGGAACAGGGGTAGTTAATCAATGAGACACAGCAGGAACTGAACAGACCAGACAGGTAAGGCAAAAATAAAATACTAAACAGACAATAACCATGGGATGTAACACCTTTTTGTCATTTATGACAGTAAATTAAGAGTATTTGGGTTTTGGACTGTTGGTTGGGCAAAAGAAGAAGTTAAAGGGGCATCACTTTGGGCTCTGTGATGAGGATTTTTTTGGACATTTTGTAGACTAAATGATTAATCGTAAAATAAGCACTAAACAACTGACAAAATTACAATGGAGAACAGCTGTTTTTGTGATGATTTCCAGCCCACCTCTTTTTGCTAAGGTGTCGTTTGTCATGTTTTGTGTGGATGCGAGTGTGTGTTTGTAAATGTTTCTCTCTGATTTCCCTGCGCATATACTTACAGATCCTCCTCTTCTTTTAACAAAACAATATGGTATTCCCTCTTTCTCTTCATGTGGTCGTTATGACGCTTCCAAGAACGTTGAGAGGCCCGAGGGTTTGGCCACAGCATGACCGTTAGCGGACCACTGCTGTGGTCGGGGAGGGAGACCTTGCTGAAAAGAAACCCTCCTATGGATGGATGGGGTGCAGCTTAAAAAAATTATCCTCCTGACAACCTCTGTTAAAAAGATATGGTGTGGTGAAGGCCAAAAGGAACACATTCACTGATATTTATTAAACCCCCCCATCTCCTCCGATCTTTTTCCTTATTTATTTCAAATTTTCTGTGGCATTTCTCCATCAGTCCACCTATCAGTTTCACTCTCCTGAAGGATTCAACTGTGCTGTTTCCAGTCAGTCCGACCCCTGTGCAGTTCAGTACAATCTAGTAGTGTTCTGTATTCACACTGCAATAGGCCACCATAAAATTAGCCTGAGCATAAGTATGTCTCATTAGAAAAGCAAACAAGTATAATTGGTTGTAAATGACGGCGAGAGGTTGACTGGAAGTCCTGTGTCAGCCCCCGGGCCTCCTAAATTTATATATATTGGTAGGAATAAGCAAATGAAATCAGGAAGGGCACATAATGTGAGGATTTCTTTTTTTATAACCTGGGTCTTATTTTCCTAACGGTTGTGATCATGTTTTACTCACCAACTTAACTGCTGAGATTTGGGGAAGGTGACGACATTGGGAGAAGAGAGGCCAGCATGAGCAGTCAGAAATCAAACATGCTGTTAACAACCCTCCATTGTTGCCTGTTTTTGGGGAGGAAAACAAAGTCAATTTATTGCCCCACATTGTCCATTGTGGTTCAAATTTGACCTACTACTCTTACCGTAGTTGCCTGACTTGACATTGATTGTCCTGCCACAGGAAGTACTAGAGAACCACGGTGAGCTCCACTCATCTCCTACTGTGTGGCCTCCCTCTCCTTGGTGGTTGGAACATGGCAGATTGTCCTCTGGTATGTCGCCAAACCATGCACAGAGCTCGGTGTTGGTTTCACTTCATTTAGGTTAACATACAGCATAACTGCAGAACCTTTACCTAAATACTTATGGCGTGAGGGTTATGATTCACTGTCCGTTCATTGTCTCGACCAAAGAACTGCCTTACTTGTATATCTCCAGCACACTGACTTTTTTACATGAAAGTTTCCTTCTATTTTGGTGTCTGCCTCTGACAGGGTCACATTAGATAAGACCCACTTTCTTGATAATAGGCAACCAATCAATAGGAGACAACCTGTGACTGTGACATGATGTTGCTGTGTTCTCAGACTTGACGAAATTAAGTTGGTGAGTAAAATAGCATTATAGCTGGAAGGAATGATGTCCAAAACTGAAAATAACACCTACGATGTCTTTGTTTTGCATTTCCCCTGCCTTGTACCAACTCTGCTGTCGTTTCATGACCTGCCAGTCCCACCTGCCCTGCAGTAACCCCTGTGTATCACCTGACCTCCTCCACCCACCTGCTTACATGTTCCTACTTCCCCATCAACCCAGTAGCATATATACTGGCCCAATTCCATTAATTCCCCGCCCCAACGTCTACTGTGCTTCTTTCTTGGTGTCATTTTCTTTGCTTCCATGAATTAGTATACCTGTTATGAGCTCCTGTATGCCATTTGGATTCCTTGACTGATCCCTTATTGAATAAGTTTGACTCGTCTCTCCTGCCTGCCTTGTTTTGGCTTTTGCCTGTTTTCAACCCAGGGTGAACTTGAACTAAATATTTTACCAACCGGGTCTCAGAGTCGTGCTTTTGGCTACAAACCTGTTTTTGCTGAGCCTTTACAAAAATTAAAGAAAACTAGAAACCATTGATTTTAAATTTTCCCAGATTTTTAAACATTCTTTGGCTTGAAAAATTAGTCTTGTTGTTTTTTCACCACTGTAGACTTAACATTTTGATTACATGTCAGGTTTAACAAGGGTGGTTTTAATAAGTGTTTTTTTTTACTGTAGGATTAACAGAAAACTGTAGTTTTTTGTTTACAGTAGATAAGTACAGTCACTTATTTTGACCAACATGGAACTTTAACAGTCATTCAAATTTCCATTTTTTATTAGGTGTGTGACTCACTTAAATGAATGTGCATTTACTGTTATGCTTCTGTTGGAATATCTGACATGTCATTGTTCCACCATTAAATGTCTTGTCAGCTCCAAAACGTATGAATGCATTGTCATGAGATTTTTACCTGTTTACGCTACCATACCCATCCATTTGGAGATTAAATTGCTCACATTTATGTTTTTAACTTCACACAGTAAAGGAAAATCAACAATTTGTTTTGGTTTCTTTTTTATAGCTTCTGGCAGCTGAAAAGAACCAAAGAAACTACTCATGTTTTACAATCTGGCAACATAATATTTACGTATAGGTACTGGTTAACTATCTCAACCTCACCATCTTGCTTCCTGTCATAATCATAATCACAGTGATTACAGGAATATTAAGCCTGGGATTGAGTTGAGCATGGCGCAATGTCATTATGCTGTGATGTTTGTTCAGGGATTGTAAAGGGATGTCGAGGAATGCAAACATATGGGCTCTATTCATTCAGTGAGCCAGACCTGTATGTCAATTTCTTGTGTGGCAGGAGGTGAGCTAGGCACGACAACAAGAATTAGGGTCAAAAGTTCAACATCTGTATGAATATTTACACACAGAATGTTGCCCTTTCTTACTTCACACATCCTATTATTTTTTTTATCACTCCTTATCCACTGACTGCATGCACCGCACACACGCCCACCCAGACACTCCCCGACACACACTTGCATTCAGACAGGCAGGCCATTCCTGTGAGCAGAGCTAAGTGCCCAGTGCTGGGAAAGCCTAGTGGCCTGCATGCCAATAGCATCCTGGGGAGAGAGGAGGAAAACATGCTGCTGTTTCAGAGGCTGCTGGCCTGTTTGTCATCTTTTCCAAGGCAACCAGAGACTGCAGGAGATTAACTCAGTGGAAAATACTCACAGAGATAATGATGGAAAAAGACAACAAAGCAAAACTCAAGTGGAAACCCCGCTGTCAAGTCCTGATTATGTCATTTTTGAATAAGCATACTGTAAACATTAACTTTGAAATAATGGGGGGATAGTAGGTCTGAGATAGCAGAAAAAGAAAGCACAGCAAAAAAAAGAAAACAGAAGTGGTCTTAAAATCAGGTCATCTTTAAGTAAGTATTGGCTATAGTTTCTATGTATTGAAACTGAAGAAGGTTGTATAATTGGACTTGTAAACAACATTATTGATGTTTTTCAAACTAGTTTTGTTGAAAATGTCATATAATGATAGATCTCCCTTCCTGTCCAGAACAACAATTGCACTGTAATTGTCTCACCAATCAAAAAAGATCTAGTGGTTTGTAGTTACATCTGTGATTTGGCTCAAGGCTTTGTCCTAACTGGGTCCCCAGAGCCTTGCAAGAGTTTGCCAGAATATCTCAGGTTAGCTAGCTGTGTATCTGCTTTTAAATTTCTTTTGAAAACCTAATTTTTTTTGGACAGAACATTTATTATTTGATGATTTGCTTTAGTGCACTTTCTGGCTCTAGAGATGGCAATGTACTGTAGGTCTGTCAGTGGGCCGGCTAGTCCACGACTTTGGTCCCGACTGAAATGTCTCAACTACTATTCATAGATTGCCATTAAATTTGGTACACCCATTTATGTCCCCCTCAGGATGAATTGTAATAACTTTGGTGACCCCCGGACTTTTCATCTAGTGCCACCATCAGGTCAAAATTTCAGTCCAATACTTGGATTATGACTAAATACCTGCAAAACTAATGACATTCCCATTAGCTTATAGCTGTATATTCTCTTTAGTGCTAATCTAATAATATTTTGGTGATTTTATTTGGTGAAGACACACATAAGAACATCCCTGAAATCAAATCACACATAGCTGACGTAATCGCACAGAAAAAAGGCATATTCAGATTATGGCTGGAATGCCAGATAGAATTAAGATTAATGAGGGATTCTTACCAGCTCTGTAATCCATGACAGTTAATAGGTAGTCCATACTTTCTTTCTTCCCTTTACTTTGCTGAATCTCCCTTACAGTCATCTGAAGGCGGCAGGTATCTGTTTCATCTGATTTTGGGCAACCAGTACTTTTTAATGAACCATGTCTTGAGCTCTGCAGTTTTAGTACAGGTACAGGTGTTGAGTAAAATGATGTGATAAAGATTGTTGGGGTTAAATTTGATACTGATGTTATTTTTAAAACCCCAATGTATCTGTGGATCATTACCAGAATCATGTTTTATCATTATTGAATGCTATCATTCCAAGATTGTCAATAATTCTTTTTGCATGTACAACAGTCAAATCTATCTGAATTAAACTTGAAAAATAATTTCACAGATGAAAGAAAGTACAACTTGCACAAATCTTAAATTTTTTGCATTTTAAAATCTGTTTTCAATTTCTTTATGGCACTGTGGTGGTGATGAAGTACATAAGGTTACTGTACAGATCATTGTGATTGACGACATGTCACACATGTCCAACAACAATAAGTTTAAAACTCTCCACAGTATTCCCAGACTGTCAGTTCATCATGACGAGCCACAATCTCGATCCCACCACCCCTTATCAAAGTGCATGTAACATCCCGTTCAGTGCTCTAGGTTTATTTCCTGTTTAATTTTGGTAGTCTATCCTCTTCTGTGTATGTTTTACATCCGGTCTTTTCCTGTATGTCCCGCCAGCTATGATTAGGTTTACCTGTGTTCTAGTGTTCACCTGCCCCTGATTCTTAGAACACAGTTCCATTCCTTTGTCAATTCATCCTGTTATGGCACTGTTTGCTACTGCTTGCCCTGTGTTTAGTTCCTGTGTTGCACCTGTGGAAGTTCCTCCAGCTTTTGGACTTACCTGTTGCCTGTCTTCCTGCCTGCCTGTAAGCTCATTTACTGCAAATAAATCATTGTACTGCTCCTGTCTGCCCTTGGGTCCTTTCCCTGCCTTTGGTACTTTACACAGCCATGACAGTGCACCCCCCTGAATTTGGCACACCCCCAAAGCAATGGCAACAGTGCCACAGGGTTCATGAAAATAGAGCCTAATGTCTTGTTATGTGTATTTTTAGATTGTGCTTTTTATAGCGCCTCTGTTATGTAATGTTTAACTCAAACTTATGTTTTTGTTTTTAATGTTTGTTGCTTTCATGGTAACACTTTGCTCTAAGTCCACTTGTGTAGCTTTCATAAGCTGTATATAAACATACTGGTACACCCTAAAATGTGGTTGGTGGCAGATATTGGGACATGTTTAAGGTACGGCATATTAAAACAATAATAAATTTTCCTAGGAAGACATGTTATTACATTACTATTACAGTTGCTTTTTACTATATTGTCATTATATGTTTATACACCAACATTCTTTTATGGGTGCCAACAGGAGGAGTTTTTATGACAAATACATTAATAAACACTTAATAATAACTAACTACATTATAGTGTTTAGCAGTGATGGCTGGTCGTGATATTGGGTGGGGGGGATGACAAATGCAATGTACCCATCAATAGTTTGCGCTGCAGCAACAGCAGCATCATATCAGATACCAAGTTACAGCAACAACACTTTATATCTTATTATAATAAGTTCTTTAGAATAACACTATAGAAGTACTCACAAGAAAGGACTGGTGCCAAAAAACTCTCTGTATCTCTTTCTCTCATGACCATTTTTCATTAGCAAATGCCATTTTTAACAAAACATATATTTGCAAGAATGATGTTAGACTACATAATAATCAGAATGCTCCATTGTGGAGCCGACAATGACAGAAAGGGTCCAGCTAGAGATGCACTACAACACATGTTCCAGCTGTAACGACTGTCCAGAGACACTGCAGCTGTTTTTAGTGTGTTTTCTAATTCACATGGCTGCAGCTTCTCCCTCTGGATTGTTTCGAGTCCCACCGCAGTTCTGTCCACTAGGGGGAGTAACAGAGAAACCGCTGCACGATAGAACCGTCAGTGAGGCCTGAACACGTCTTAGACATGTTGTTGGCAACCTGTGTATTTGACAGGTGATCAGCTAAGTGGCTAAATCTAAAAAAGACAACTGATCAACGAGGTTCTGAAACTCGCCTCGCTGCAGTGAAGTCGGAGGTTCGTCAGACCCCCGCAGAGCTCGTGTGCCCCACAACATTCAGTCAACAATCCGTGACAGTGAAGCCTGTTTGTCTTCACCAGCTCGTTGTGTCTCTGCACAGCGATGCGCTGGCCCTCATGTTAACTTTACCCAACATTGATACAGCAGCTTTACTGACAGCTTCAATTTAGGATTTAGTCTTTTTGTGTTCTGTCAACACCGTTTGGACCCTGCGCCCCCTGTCTGTTCACTCTGTCACAGCACCGCAGCACCATGCTGGCTGTCACTGGTCCAAAGTCAGCGTCTCTGGGCTGA
>JAVQJF010049167.1:0-21346 GCA_036023855.1 Gadopsis marmoratus
AAGGTAATAACATTATATAGTAGATATATAAGATTCACAACATGAGCATTTATTTAGTAATCTTTTAGTTGACCTTTGCAGTATTTTGAACAGGCATCGACACAGTCTCCTATGCCATAGCCTCGTATTAAGCATCCTGAAATCACCATCGCAACCTGAGCCTCACACACAGGAATATATCACCAGTTAATTCAACACCAGTTAAACCAGAACACCAGCGCACACATTAGGTAGCAAAGCCTTCTTCCTTCCCCTATTCAAATCGCTGTCCCTCCTTTTACAGCGGTTAGCATCCAGCCCTTGTGTCACATCTATTTCCTGTTGTCCGTGCTAAAAAAGCTCCTGGCAAAGCAGGATTTATGTATGCATCAACTGATTACTCAGCCTGGGCATGAATGCATGCCCAAAGCCATTTGATTAACAGCTTGGCTCTATAAGGGAAATGCAAAAGCAATGTGGGAATAGCAAAAGCAAAAGGGAAAAGAATAAGGAAAAATTTAAGGATAATTTATATTTGTCATTATATATACTTATTCTTTTATTTATTTCTCTTTATATTTCCACATTTGTCTTATTCTTTTACATATTTATTATTTTTTGTGGCACTCCTATCACTCCATATGTTTGGAGTACACATTAAAACAAACAAGACACAGCATGTTAATTAGTAACCTTGACAGGTGTTGGTAGGTGTATTTTTCACTTAACGCTCAGACATGCAAATGATATCACTCTTCTCACCATCTCACTCTTGGATAGAAAGCAAGTATTCCAAAAAATTGTTGATCAAGTCCTTTGAACACAGGTAGGGAGAAGTGTATGAATAAAGCGCAAAATGTGTGAGATTAAATCTTTCTGGTTCTGTCCAGGCTTTTGAGAGCTGAATGAGCGACAGAGGTAACCTCAGGAAAGAAGGCAGGAGGATGATCGAGAGACAGAAAGACAGGAACACAGGGAGACACACACACTTTACTGACTGAGTCTCAATAGGTCCTTTGTGTGAGCTGGCAGGTGCCTGTCACTTGTCAATATGAGTCAGTGTGTGGATTGTGACTAAGCATTGTAATGGTGGGGAAATAAGTGTCGGCTGAGGCCCAGAAAGATTCCAGCTTTTGGTCATGACTAACAGCTAACAGGTAATGGCCGAAAGATTAGCCAGCTCTCCTCAGCATGCGAAGAAAAGCTCATGTTTGGGGCTTAAAAGGTAATGGCTAAATTAGCTGCAAAAAAATACATCATAAAATGAACTTGTTTTCAGTGAGAAGCAGTACTTTCAGCTCGTCGTGCAGGAGCAAATTAGTCGGATGTCGAGAACCAATCACAGAAAGGCTCAACGGAAAAAGCATGTATGCGTCGACACAAGACAACACAAGAGCAACTTCCTCCCTCTCTCACAAATATTAATGAAAAACCACATTTGCTTGGATGACCTTCACCACTTCTCGCTAAGTGTCACATACTTGCAACAAATGTTCTTGATGTTATCGAAAACCACTCCACAACACTCATCCCTCCATCCGCCAACCCTTACAATCTTCATCCATCATCTATCAGCGTTTCTGCAGCCGGAGGGGAGAGAGCTGCTAAGCAGGGCCTGACTAATGGCTAAACAAACACCATTATCAGGCCTCGGTGGCCGAATGCTGAGCTACAGGAGCCCCAAAGCAGCTGAGGCTCTTTAATACTTAATCCCTGCTGCCCTGCTCTGCTAGCGGCTGCTCTGATCTAAGCTAGAATGGGCGGCACTGAAGGCTCACTAATGAGGAGGGAATAAGCACAGAAACACGAGCGAGGAGGAAGTGTGAGGTAAAGAGGCATGTCATGCATACATGCACACCCGTGTGCAATCACTAACCGCAAAAACTGACCGGACAATGTATGAAGAGGTAGGGAGATGTGTGGCCCACTCGTCTTGGCCAATTCCCTCTCTAAAAAAGGTTCAGGGAGAAGTTAATGAGCCTGTTACAGCCCCACAGTTCCCCTGATAAGGTCGCTGATTACGCCACATGTTCGGGCAAGAGGATCGTGCCTGTGTGTTTGCATGCACATTTGCATGTGTGTGCCACCTGACCCAAAGCGGCCATCTGCTAATCGTATGTTCACAAGTCAGGAATGCACATTTTCTGAAAAACACACTCTTGGAGGCGCAATCTATACCTCTCCCACTCAATCGCTCGCTGGCCTACATGCACCAACTAAATCGCACCCTAGATCACATTTCTCACACACACAAACAAGTGTGACTGAGTGAGCACGCCACTCAATGAGAGTGGGTGATTAGGCCCTCAGAGAGTAGGCCTGACCTTTTCCCTTCACGCGCATGTGTGTTTTTATGAGTCAGTGGCTGTAAGCGTTCAGGTCCGCGCCACTTCACATCAAATGTCACCGACTTAAATGAGAATGCATGACCCAAGAGGGGAAGGAGAGAAAGTTGGAAAAGTGAGAAAGAGAGAGGATTATAGTTTTTACAGTAGGCGCAAGAAAAAGCCGGTGGACATAACTTAACAAGGAAAGGATAGAGAGAGACTGAAAGAAAAAGATCAATCTTCTGTCCTGCTTCTCTCCCTCTTTGCATTAGAAACAGCAAAGCTGAGGTGTTTTTAAATTCTTTGTTTGTTGTGGGAATACAGCACAAACCCCTGTGGGTAGTACACAAACCTCCCCCTCCCACTGTCGAGATGGTTGAGTCTGCACTTCCGTGTTCACAGGGCTCAGGCAAACAGAAAGGCAGAGTCTGAGTCATGCCTCTGGGGAGCGAGTGAGCAGGGGGCAACTTGAGGTTTTGTTTGCGAGTTTGTTGCACTACTAACTGCTAAGAATTAGTTAGAAGCCAAATGTTATTCATGGGCTCTTTTCAAAATTATACGGGTGTATATGTGAGATGGTGTGTGTGTATAGACGTTAGAAAGATGCACACAGACCTTTTCGGGTTTCAGTTTTGTAACTCTTAAAAAGGATAATTACGAGTTTATTACAACTTTGATCTCATTCCTGTAAGTAACAATAGCACTCACCAGATTCATTGTGAAACTTTGGGAATGTGACATCACTACAGCTGAACCATTAATGGATTCATTATTTGATGAACAGAAAATCAATCGGCAATTATTTTGATTGTACCCTCGCAAATGTGAATATCGTTACTGTTACTCTTATCCCTCTTCTTTGATAGTAAACTGAATAGCATTGGCTTTTGGAAGTGCACCTATTTGGAAGGAAGAAAAAAAATGTAAACAGTAAAATGATTACCTTTAGTTTCTGTTGTAAACCCCCATCACAGTTTTCTGGTACAAATTTGACCTACCATAGTTGTTTCCCACAGTTGTCCTGTGCAATGAGGGATTCACTGCCTGTCTGCTATTAGTTTTACCTCCAAATAAAGTGATTATGGTAACCGTTAACCTGTTTGATCTTCCGGCTGCTTACTTTTTGCACCATTGGACACCATCTTCCCAGAGCTCAGCAGTTACACTTTGGTGAGCACACTGTTGTCATATCCGATAGAAATGACCAAAAATACGAAAAATAAGACTCACGCTGTGACAAAGTGGAATTATTCCTTTAACAGAAGGTTAAGTTATGCAATGCTGGTGGTACAAGTTCCCATCTGTCTTGTCTCGCCCCTTTTCCTCGTCTTTCTCCTCCCGTCATCGCCGCAGGTCTCAGAGGAGATAGTGAACCGGCACTCACAGTTGACGGGCTAGAGGACGTGTGGTGCGACGCCCAGGTTAATTAAGTTTGAAATCGTAGAGACGATCAACAGTGCTGCCACTCAGGCTGCCCCCCCCAAAGTTTTCAGGCCGCCTTACAGGCAGAGCGGTGAAAGAATGAATGTGTTGTGTATTTGACTCTGTAAGGGAAGTGAAACTAGCACTGAAACTATTAGTCAACTGACCGATTAGACGGAAAATTAAGATTTCTTCCCCCCCCAAATCATCTGAAACGTGGGTCTAAGGATAGAGACGGCCGTATGCTGTACACACTGTAAAGCTTTTTCAGTCAGATTTGTGATGTTGGGCTTTATAAATAAAATTGACTTTACTTGACTGGAAAATGAATGATTTTGATAATCAATGAATCACTGAAGTCACTAATCAGGCAAAGCATTGGCTGGTTCCAGCTTCTCACGTGTGAGAATTAGATTTTTCTCTGCTTATATAATTATATAAAAGCAGCTATTTGAGGACATCACCATGTGATAATGGCTATGCACACATACTGTATATACACTGTGTACTGCTCTTTATACACTACTACGACTGCAAGTCATGATAATTTTCATGATTGCTTAATAATAATCGATGAATCAATTGGGTAGAGACTGAAAGAATGAGATTGCTGATACAAGCCCCTCACATGACGTCCCTCAAAAGGGGTGGCTGGGCAAATTACTTGTTTTATTCAGCCAACAGATATTAAACATTCAATGATATAACGCATTAGAGAAGCTTGAAAGATTGAATTAAATGTTTAATCAATTATCAAAATAGTTTCTGGTTAATTTATTATCGATCAACTAATTGTTTCGGCTCTACTAGATAGACACATTAATATACAGAACGTCATACCCTCGATCTCACTCAGACACACACTCTGGCCAGAATGAACAGTGTTGGAAAATGTAGTGTCCAGGCTACAACCTTTTTCTGGGCCATGATTGCTCTGTTCCCCAGGAGGCTGCTATAAGGAGCTGGAGCTGCAATGATTGTTGATGGATGCCTATTGGCATGAGCAGCACGTAGAGCGCACCCCCACCCCACCACCACCACCTGCAATCATGGAAAAATGGACTCTACATATTAGTGAGGTGCTTAAAAGCCAAGAGGCATTTCACAGACAAACAGGTACACACATTAAAGCTACCTGTACTGCGCTTAGAGGCTGAGGTGCATTATCCCCCTGGCTCAGTATCAAAACCTTTAGTGCTGACAGGTTGCAGGTGACAGTGTTGGAATGTAACTAAGTACATTTCCTCAAGCACTGTACTTAAGTACCAAAAAAACTGAACTTAATTATATTACGTGGTTCCATTTCATGCTGCTTCATACTTTTACTGCCCTACATTTCAGAGGCAAATATTATTATATACATTTACTTATTTATACGACAGCTGTTAGTTACTGGTTACTTCATTACTTAAGATTTTTCATACATGATCACCTTTTACCAGTGGTGGAATGTAACTAAGTATGTTTACTCAAGTACTTAGGTATAGGTTTGAGGTGCTTTAGTTAGTATTTTGCCACCATTTCATGCCACTTTATACTTTGATTTCACTACATTTAAGAGGGAAATAATTTTTCCTCCGCAACATTTATCCGACAGCTTTAGTTGCTCCTTTTCCTCTCAATTTCAATTTATTTTTAATAAATTTTAGGTTGGACAAAGTATTACGAAGGTGTCACTTTGGGCTTTGAATAACTGATGAGCAGTTCTGACTATTTTCTTAAATTTTACAAACCACACAACCGATTAATCGGGACAATAATCAGGACCTCAATGCATAATGAAAATAATCAGCTGTTGCAATTCTTTACGGGTTTTTTTTTTTATTATTACAGTTGAATTATTACTTTTACTTCAGTCAAGTAACTGTCTGCCTCTTCTCACCTGAATGATAAGAGAAGATTACTTAAGATTATATTTTATTTGTGATTGGTGTATTTGAGTAATGAATTTCTTAGTCCTCATATGATCAGCATTTCTAAAAATGCAAAAGAAAAACAAAAAAGGTCAGAGGGAATTAGCCCCCCATTGCCTAAAATTAAGCTGCTTTAATCAGGTTGCAGATGGTCTGATAAGCAGCAGGGCGGCATTAGGAGCCGGTCGTGTGGCGTAGCTGAGGCGTGTCAGCGATAGCATCTGCACCTCGTCTCTAAAGGTGCCACTGTGTCTTTCATGTCAGGTGAGTGCGCCGACATTCAGTCACATCCAGACTTCCGATGTGATGGGGTGGATGGGGCCAAACATCAAAGTCTGGGTTTATGTTGGCAAGCGGCTAACACAGACGCACACAGCAAGCTCCTGTAAAAAAAAAAAAGAAAAAGACGTGGACACGCGCTCACATGCACCAGCCATGACTGGTGACAAGCGCTACGCTTGAGTGTGAGATAGTGCTGATGTCTGCCAGCGAAGCCTACATTTTCAGTCTCTTTATCTCCTGAGCCTTCTGCTGATAATTACAGCCGTCCCTTCTCTCGTACTCGGTCACACCAAAGCTGCCAGTCTGCGCAGCTCGAGCCAGAGGAATTATCACCCGGGCCATCGCAAAACGGAGCATGCCAAGGTCAGGCCCTGTGTTCAATTTCACTTTTGATTCCAGTCCACCTTTCTTTCTCCTCTACCACTTATCCACTCCTCCCTCCAGGCCCACCCACGCTGTTGCTGTTGAATTTCACTCCAGGGCAACCAGCGCTTTGACTATGAAGGTATTATTGTAAACAACTGAGCACCTGCGACAGCGGAGTTTGTAGTTGTAGAAAATAGTCACACGTGCATCAGCAAATTTGAAGTCGCAGAGAAAAACTCTTTACAAAAGTAGCAAACCAGTAGAATTTTTTTATCTCTCCCACAAAGCACACAGCAGTTACACCATCTCAAATTCTTCATTGCAGGTGCACAAATCCTAGGAATCGTAGAAACTCATATATTCTCATCTTTCGCAACTAACAAGACGATTGGACAGCAAGCCAACGTAAAAGTGTTTGCTTCTTATCAGCAGAGCTTCTTCCCAACTCAGCAGAGGAGCTGACACCTGATGTTTAAGGCTTGTTGCCTGATATCTCCCACCATTATACGCATGTTTATATTTTAAATAAGTGCGCTGGTCAGCTACATAAGGCTAGCTAAGTCTAAGAAAATAATTCTACAGGTTTGCTACTTTGTGAAGCATTTTTCTCTGTGACTTTACTGATACACACGTGTGACTATTTCATACAACTACAAAACTCCACTGTCACAGATGCTCAGTTGTTTTGCTCCAATAATAATAACTTCAAACTTGACACTCATTCATTTCCAATCCTGCAGAGTGGTCGGCTGAATGGAAATTGACGATTCAATTTTTGGAATGAAACTCAAGAGTCCTTTTGAAATTGACTCTCCCCCTCTTGTCCTCCCCTCTCCTCCTGCTTGGGTGCCCATTCTGCCACCCCCTCTGCACCCCAACACTCCACCGCCATTCGCTATCTCCGTCCTGGTCTGCTGAGTACAGCCAATTTCTCCGCTTGTATGGAAACGTGGGCGAGATGGCTACCGAAAAGCGCAGCTTTAAAAACGCCTTGCAGCTCCCACCGACTTCTCTCAGACACCTTTTCTCCATGCCTGCTCTCTCGCTCAGCACTAAACTGCCGTCAAACAAGCAAACACTTAAAACCAAAGGGTTTATTCTCAGCATTGCTCCCAGCTGGATGTTGGGTGGCAATTTAAAAATGATCTATGCAAATGTAATTTCGCTGTGTGTCATCCAACACAGCCAATTAATGAGTGAGCTTCTCCAGCCCAACTATAAATTAACAAGGCTAGATATAATAGCTAGATTAATGTGTTTTTCTGGCACTTGCCTAATTGCTAGAAGACTCCGGTGGGGCTAGTGTGAGCTGCCTCATTTCTACATGTGATAGAGTGAGTCAAGACAGGGAGGGATAAACGCCTGCATCAATTCTATTTATCATTTATATGAACTTTGTTGTCTCTCCTTTTGGTTTTTACTGAGGGAAGTGCATGAGAAAAGTGATGGGGAAAGATATTTTGCCCTCAGGGAACTTGTATGTACTTCAGCAGAAGTGACTAGTATTAGTTATTAGATTGAGTCCAGTCTGAAGGACGGCATTAGCTTCAGTCAGATTTTGGAATGTATTAATGGAAAACAAATCCATAAGTAGTCAGAGGGGCATATGTGCACGAATGGCGTATCTGGTAATGAGAAATGAGAGCTGAAATGCAGAGCGAAAACGTGTAAGATGAAGAGAAAAGTGCGGTGTATGAGGTAAAAGAAACAGAGGAGGAGTAACAGTCAGCCAGAGGAAAGAAAAAAAAAAGTGATAGTGAGAAAGACAGAAAACAAGCTTCAGAATCCAAAACAGCCAACAAGGAGGCCTTTTGTTTTGCCCCTCTCAAACGATTGTTCTCTTCGCCGAGGGTGAGAGCGCTAATCCGCCATGGAAAGAGGAGTTGGGAGGATTTACTCTAAGTATCCTTATTAGTGGGAATTCACTGATATGGGGGATGGTAACAGGTGAGGGGAGAAGGTAAAGGGCAGAATGAACAAGAAGGAAGAGGAGAGCAGCAGGAGGGGCATAGTGTATTCTGAATACACTGTAGGTGCCATATGAATCTTTAATACAGGGCTTAATGGTAAGGGAGGGCAGAAGGGAGGAGTGGAGAATATAAAGAGAGTGAGGGAAAAGGCAGAGGAAACTCCGAGGTGGTTACGGAGCCCTGCGTATCACAACTCCTGATAAGTGCCAGCCTCCCCGGATCAAACCTAATTCTCCACAGCTCCAGTGCCACCAGAGTCCCTTTCAGATGCAGACGACTATGGCAAAGGACAGACTTGCCTTTGTCTTCAAAAAGAAACAAAAGATGGCCTGATGTTGAGATAAAAATGGATAAAGGATGTTTCCAGGTGATTAATTTCTTAATTGCTTTTGTTAAACACATACCCTGCTGGAAGCTTGGCCATGGTACATCATTTTAATTACACGCACAAGAGCCTAATTAGTTGTATCTGTTGTACCAGAGGCTAACGTGCACCCAATTAGACCCAAATCAAAAGGATGGTACAGTCAGATGAGGGAAATGTGCAGCTCTTTGCTCTTGCACAGAATTCATCAAAGCGGAGGAAAGTAAAGATGGCGCTAAACTTCCCAAGTTGCTGATGTCATAATCACCCCTGCTATCTTTAAACTAATTAAATACATTTTCTTGTGTGAGTGCTTGAGCGGGTGGCTGCCT
Organism: Gadopsis marmoratus; assembly: GCA_036023855.1. NCBI lineage: Eukaryota > Metazoa > Chordata > Actinopteri > Centrarchiformes > Percichthyidae > Gadopsis > Gadopsis marmoratus. The sequence continues at coordinate 8,956 of JAVQJF010049167.1, forward strand.
CACTTGTCAGTGTCTTCATCTCTTTGTCTCACTCACTGATGATAATCGCTAAAGTGGAAAAATTATTTGTGCGATGATAAAGGCCAAACAACACAGCTCATTATTGTGGCGTTCACACAACAGTTTGTGGATTAACACAGTGCAGTGTTCAAAGTCACATCCACCAGCTGGTTCCCATAAACAATAATAGAAGAAACTGAAGTGCAGCAATGATACCGCAAATACAGCTTTTCCTGTAAAGAAGGGATTCAGTGACACTTTAATGGAGGAGTCTTGTGGGTGCTACTCTTTCACTATGGTAACTAATTGTTAAACAGGCCTTCAGGGGAGATCAGATATAGCCTAGCAAGAAATATCTGACATGGGAGCGTAGAGCTAAAATTATTCGAGAACATCTACAAATGATTTCCCTAATGACATGATGAACAACACGGGGGAAAACAGAAACAACAGATCCACCACTTTGGAAGTACAAGCACATCAAAGCCTTCTCCTCATCCCCAAAAGAACAGCTCCTTCATTCTGCACAGGGGCAAACGATCCCTGAAACCTCCACATCTATCGCAGGTTCTCGCATGAAAACCTTCAGCAAGGCAAGCTTTTTCCCTCCTCTCTTGTGCGAATTTCCCACATTTCAGAGAACACATAATGGTCTCCTGGGGCAACACTACAGCAGAGTCGGAGGGAGACAGCGTTTCAAAGCATGTAGCGTTTCATCTCTGCATGTTCCCCTGTTAGCTGTTAACAACCGTGTAGGTCTACTGTACTCTACAATCACTACCATCACTCAATGGAAAGCAACCAAAGTGCATCGCAGATTAGCTGTAGAAAAATGGAGTCTTATAGTGCTTTTGTCCAGCTGTGATTACAGCTCGAAAGCATACCTAACTGGTTACACAGAAGAGAAACGTCTTGTCTGAACTCTTGTGCCTTGTAATTGAAGGAAGGTGAAGTATGCGCCATTATCAAAAGGTACAAATAAATACGTAGCTGCACAGATGCACATATGGGGAGTGTAAGCTCCCTGTAATTAGTATTACAGAAGTAATACTAATAATAAATGACATCTGGTGGAGCTGGTCCATTTCCTTGATTGGTTCTATTGTACCTCTGCAGGAGAAATTCTGGGCTTACGGCCTGGCAATCTGTATGTGTGTGGACTCAAATAGTCCCTGACAAGTCACATCTGAGTGGTGTGAGTGGATAGAGGGATGAGGTGGTGGTGGGTTGGGGGGTGCAACTACTGATTGTTACCATGGCAATGGCAGACCAAGGGTCAGGAGGTTAGATCGCATGGCGTGCAGCTCTTGATAGCTGCGTGAGGCCACAAGTGGGAGATATTCCCAAGGTTTATAACCACTGTCAGCCGGCAGCTCGAGTGATGTGCACACACACACACACACGTGTATTTATGTGTGAGTATTTGTGTGTATGGGCGAGTGTGTGCAATTCTTTTTCAATCTTCCTGGGAAACTCATCTGGCCTAAGCTTCCAACTGGCAGCGAAATCCTAAAATCCTACCTACCAGCTTTCTCATGAGTGACAATCTTCTCTCACCGGTCCCTTGTGGGTTCTTACTTTTAGAAGAAAGGGAGAAAAGAAAAAATAAATACATACATAAATAAATAAATAAAAGACTGCAGGATGTGTGATTCTAACAAGAGATCATCTATGTTGAAGGAATAAAAACAGGTTTCTATGCTGCAGCACAATAACCCAACATCACCCGTGCTTTCTTATTTCCCGATCAATAACTAGCATGTACGCCAGTTATGCAACCGTGCATCCTGGATCAAATCAATGCCAGCCTGCTTTAAAAAAACCTCATCATCATTTCGCCGTGGTATGCCCATCGAGTCGCTCCACTCATCAACTTGCGTACTGAATTTTCATTAGGAGGCACTTAATAGAGACAGGCACGTTTAGAGTGTCTTTCTGGGTGGGTGGGTTATGTCGATTAGGCGAGTTAATCTCTATCACAATAAATAACATTGATTACAAATGCTGAATGCTAAGGGAAGGGTGTTAAAATTAAAGTGCAAAGGAGGCTGGGGCTGACGTATTAGAAGACAGGGCGGAAATTAATAAAGGTAGATTTGTAGGTTATATAAAAGACGGGGTGTGAGGGATTGAGAGTATTGTGTTTGAGTGACTGTATGTGTGTGGCAGGAAACTAGACAGGGTAACCACAGTCGTTCCTTTAGGAGTATCAGATTCTCAGTGAGTCAGAGTGTCAGGCCGCTAACAGACACATGCACTCAAGAGTCTTTAACATACAAGAAGAAACAGGCGCTGGCTCATGTTTCCTTGGCCGAGGCGAACATTTAAGAAAACAAATCAAACCCATAATGACACCGCTGCCGCTGAAAATAATCTGTGTTGCACACTTTGGGTGAAGAAGTGTTTTCTCGGCAGACACAGTTCACCCAAGGGTCACAGTGGCAGAGACTAATAGTTTTCAGCTAAATCCAATCCTGAGCTGCTACAATAACTTCTCAACAGGCAAAGTATACCAGAATTCTGCTTTCAGTTCAGCACAAATGACACATTTAGTTTTGCTTCCGTCTATAAAAAGAGATCTCAGATTTATTTTAGTATGCTATAATTTATCTCTTCATATTCAACAAAAAACACTCCTATTTATTAAATTTGGTTTTAAAATGGACAGTTGTACAAGCAGGGGTACACAGAGTACTTGTACAGCTGTATAAGTGGGAAAAAAACATCAAGGGCAATGACCTTGCACAGCTTAATAGATCTTTTCGATGTTTGCTGCTTTGGTATGCTGCCTGGATGTCTTTACAATGCAGCATGCTCAACATCACAAATCGGGGATTGCGTGGCTGTTGTCAGGGATTACCAGTCTGGTCTGAGTTTTTCATTAAATTGCTGTATCGGAAAACAAACAAACGAAAAATAAAAAAAAACACCAATCAGCCTCTTGACAGAAAAGACCATCTATCATATTTGCAGGACACACATTTATTCGTATGAAGGACGCATTTTGTTTTTTTTTAAGTCCTATTTATAATGCTGTGCTTCCTCATGAATAAATAAATGATCTGACAGACTCCGCAGTGACAGAGACACATGAGCTTTTGTATTTTCTAGATGAGAGTCACATTGACGCTGTGGAGGAAAGCATAAATCAAGAAAAAGCTTAATACCACTGGGTGGACATCACATACAGTGCATGTTTGGTTTTCTCTAAAACTGCAATATGTTTAATATCTAAGTTCTTCATCCTATATTGGGTGTGATTTTCTTTGACATTGTGGAGAGTGGAATCCTCTTACTTTCGTCTTTGAGGTCAGCAGTGGAAATGGACAGAGTTCAGACAGATGGGGTCTGAGGGAATGAGGCAGGGAAAAGAGATAAAAAACTGGGGAAGAGCATCAAAGCAATCAGGGGATGAAGACAGGAAAGGAATGGGTGGTGAGACAGAAATATGCAAAATTAAAAGGGGGATGAGTGACAATCAGAGAAAAGCTAAGGGAGATTAAAGCGTCATGCTTCAGTGGAAGTGCTTGCCGGATGGTCGAACAGTGTGCGAGACCCCCTCCCCCCTTATCTTTCTGATATTAGAATGTGGTTGTTTCAGATCAGCTGTAATCACTTTTGCCGTCAGACGTGGTCGATGATGTCATATGAACTAGTAATCTTTGAGCATAACCTGACCTTAAAAGCCCCTGAAAACCTGGTTCCAAATCTCACGAATGTCTCTGTAACATTAAATATTGAGGACTAAATTAGTAAGAATCCAACTTTGGCTTCTGCACATTTTATTATTGATAGTTTTACAATCAAAAACTCAGCTAATCTGCTTCATCAGGACTGCGGTTTGGTGTGTGCGGTTTGATCAAACTTAATTTAACAGTGACCAAACACCTAACTAACTGTCATCAGATTCTGCTTCGACCGTTGCTGAATTGTGATTGGTGCAGGGAAGTACGTGACATAATCTTTTTCCAATTTAGCCCCACCCACTTCAAAGAGCACATACAAAAAACACAAATTAGAATCTTTCCTGTGAAACATGCAAAAATTGTTGATAGTGTGTTCATGTAAGACCCCCATCGCTAATAACTAAGAAACTGATTGAGAAAGATTTTCAGGGTTTTCATAGAGCATTTTAACTCCTCATGTTAGCCTGACAAATAAAAATAAAATGCAATCAAACCTGGACAACACTGTATTTCTGCTACTACTACTCTTAGTTACACCCTCTCAATTTCCCGTACTGTCTACACTGATGAAAGTCAATTTCTGTATTTATATGTCAGGGAGCTGGGTAAATGTGACATTGTCTTGTAGTATGGGGGCGTGGTGTCCCTGAGTATGTCACAGATTTTCACGGATTGTTTGGGGATCTAGAGGATGTAATTACTGGATTCTTTTCTCTGGAACAGGGAAAATAACTTCTGTTGTAATGAACTGCAGAACAGGATCATGATCAATCTATAGTGACAGTACACATAATTTACAAGAAAGTGGATTTAGTGTTTAGTTACTCTTTAGGTGCAAGTGAAGAGGCAATTTGACAATGTTCTGGTCTACAAGGTCCTAATGTTGTTGATTTCCTCTTTGCATTAGGTGATTAAGAGACAGATTTCCCATCAGTCACAGAGGAATGGGAGTTCCACTTAGTTGCACCTGCTAACCAACACATTCCGTACTCAAGCGTTGATGGAGTGCACTCCCTCCCCTTTTCCCACCAGGCCCGTTAACTCTGCTGCCCCCTGAACATTGATGTGGCTTTTCACTGCCCAGGCCATGGGGTCCTCTGTAAAAAATGACTAGTCGCCAAGTGCTGTCTGAAGTGAAGCTTTGATAAAAACTTTTTTTTTTTTAAAAAACTGCTTTTTTTCCACTTCACAGCTCAGATCTGCAGGAATCATTCTGCTCCAGAAGCTGCCGGCCCCCCCCCTCCATCTTTTAGAAATGAAGCAGGCAGGCAAAAGGGCTCCTGCTAGTCTCCATCCTCGGGGCAAGAACACAGCCTTGACAACCATCTCCTCCATGCGCCAAGCAAGCCTTCTCCGCATTACTGCCCAAAGAAAAGTGTTGATGCTAACAAAATGCATGACAGTCACTCACTTATGTTAACAGCCCGCGCACATAGAAGAGCAGCATCCCTCTGAGTTTGGTTTTATTTTCAATCACCCTCTAACATCTGAACTCTGCAGTCTCAGAGGGGAGAGGAGGACAGTTGACAGTGAGCCCGACAGCTCCTCTCCGCCAGGGGTTTGAACTCTGTTCTGCAGAGAGGGATGGGTGTGCAGGCTGGGGTAGGGTAGAGGGGGAGGTAGGCTGGATGACGGTTTAGTAAAAGGGGGAATAGAGGGGACTGGAGAGAAGAGGCCCATCAATATCCTGTCATGGCTGCCTGGGAGAGCTACTGCTATAGAAATGCTGAGATAACACAAGACGGACAAGTTTACTTCCTTGGATTTTAATTCATGCTGGAATACAACTGGGGAAAGTAAAACTTGACTTTCACTTTGAGAAAGGAGCAAAAAGCTGTGGAGTAATCAATGTCAGTGGACCTTTGTGGATAGAATAATAATAATAATAATTTCTTGGGAGCACCACAGGGCTTTGTACAGGGCCTCCTCGTGTTATTCAGAAACCAAGAGCAAAGCCACTGAAATGGTCCTCAGAGAAGCTAAACCTAACAAACTAATTTGAGGTCAGAAATTGGAAAGTTAATCACCTTCGTTTTGGTAAACACAGCTGAAAGAGAAGCAAATCATTGAGACTGCGAGGTGTTACAGATGAGCGAATACTCATCGCCATGATTTCTCTTTCAAACTAATCACTCCAGACAGACAATGCTTAAAGAAGCTTCACGTTTTTTCTCCAATGGCAGACTTCCCTATCGTTTAATTTGAGACTCCAGCTGACCTGCTAGTGCAGATAACGGAGAGGAAATTCTCTTATAGGGCAAATAAATTGTCCAGCGGACCTCAACGCACTGTCATCACTGTGAAAAGGGCAATGACAGCTTCCATAGACCATTCCACTTCAGCACTTTTAATGCATGTTAAGAGGTTTGGGACTGGCAAATTAAAATCCATATCAATTACTTCCTGTCTCCTGTGACTCGTAAAGGGTAGTTTTAAGGAAAAATATCAGTCCACATCATCAAAAATGCATTAAAGAGTTGTTCTAGAGTAACTAAACACAATTTTGGTGGAAGAGAGATTTATATAGTGTAATTTCAAAATCAAAATGGAGGGGGAAAGCCAGGCACGGACACAAATCCAACCATTTCTTTCAAATTAATCTCTTATTACCTTTGCAGGTGTCAGCACTTGATTCACCACACTCACATGCTTTCAAAATCCCCACCGACACCATTATTTAAAATAAAAGCCATCAAACATCTTCACTTCTCAGACGCCCCCTTCCCCCCCCCCTCGTCTTTCCAGTCCCTCTAACCAAATACTGCATCAACTCGTGTCTTGCTTTTCTGGAGAGCTTCCACACACGCTCAATAAAAGCCTTGTGTGCGTTTCTCTCGTATCACATCTAAGATAGCATATCACAATGAGTGGGCTGCAGGGCCTCCTTCATCCACAACAGATACTACTGTTGTTGTTTTTCCTCCTCGTTGGCAGTGAGAGAGTGGAGCATTCCAAGTTCGTATCAAGCAAGTCTGAGCTTTTGGACAATGTTGATTGCAATGCAGTGCCTTATGCTTACGCAATCCACTGGGACTGAGGCCTCTAACTAAAACATCACAGTAAAAAAACAAAAAAAAAACAAGCACATGTCAATAGGTTTTTGATCAGCTCAAGCAGATGGTAGGCCAGCTAGCATCATATCACACTTCAAAAGGCTAGTTTTGTTTTATTTTTCTTGGACTCACTCGCTTTACTGTTTGGTTTTGTTTATGGTTAATTAGTATTCAGATCCTTACTTAAGCAAAAGTGCCAATAACATAATATTCCATTATAAAGATTTTACTTAAGTAGAAGTACGTTATTATCATCATCATCATCATCCCCCCCCCATGGCTTTATAGAGCTTCAGCTCATTGTTTAGCTGTTGCTCTCACCGATCTGTCAAACATATTTGTAATCATTTTTTATTCTCTAATATTTGATTTTTTTAAATAAAATTTAGGCTCATATTACCTCAGAGGTTTGGAGGGGAACTCTCTTTGACGGGACTCGGGCACTTTTAGATGCTTTGTTTTGTAGAGGGTCTCAGGCCAGAAAGGTTGTGAACAATGTGTTACAAATGTGTAACCATTTATAATGTATTGTCTTTTATAAGTTTATACATTTCATCTAATGAAACATCTTAATAACTAGTAGCTATAGCGGTCATATAAATGTAGTTGAAATGTAGTGGAGTTGAAGACTAAAGTAGTATAAAATCCTCAAGTAGAGTTCCTCAAATTTGAACAGTACTTGAGTAAATATACTTAGTTACTTTCCACCACTGCTTGTTGATACCTTGTTAATTAGATTGCAAAGAACGGCCCCTTGACCTTCTGATCAAAAGCCGAGCACAACCGTGGAATCACAGATGACTACCTCAAATTACCAGTTGTGAGTGCAAGATTAGCTAGAATAATTGGTCATTCTTGCAAATGATAGCAAACTGGGTGTTTAATGAGAAGAGGAAAACAATAGTTCTGGGCAATTTTGAAGAAATCATCACAGTGAGGGAACAGATATATGGAAAGTCTTGAAGTCAATTGACCCTGCACATTTCTAACCTACATGACAGACAATGGGTTCATTCAATTCACCATTCCAACCAATTACACTTGCAGGTATTGCACCTACTGCATAAAATATATTCCCAGTCCAATTTCTCTCGCCCTATCTTACCCTCTCAGAACAATTCATTCAAGCCATCAGACAAGGCCGAGGCAAAAGTGCACATTTGAAGCAATATACAGTGTGGCTGTGATGGAAAGACGAAACAGTGGGGACGAAAAGCAAGTTCAACTCAGAGCTATCTCGCTGCCTTTGATCAGGAGGAACGGTGGATTAAAAAGGATTCTCCAGAGATTTCCACCTAATTCGCACAACATTTTATAAACCCGCCAGTAAACATTGCAGAAAACTCGAGCCTACTCCCAAGGTCAGATTAGACTACATGCTCCGACTACAGCAGCTTTTTTTCCTGCCTTGGACTGAATTATTACATAGTATTAGGTCCACAACAGTGGTCGGTCTCACTTTCACTTCACAAAAAGCAAAAAAAAAACAATTTATCTTTGCTCTCATTCCTTTTCCTGTGATGGATGCTGCTGCACTGAACCAAGCAGGTCAACTTTTCCACTCTGTTAGGTGAGGATTTCTAAGAGAGCCAGACGAAGAATGACAAGAGAAACGTTTCTCCAGGGGCGTTAACTATTGAGAACTGTGATGTTTTCTGCCTACAACAGCCCTCCAGCCTCGTTTGAACTTTAAGTGTCACATCTCCAGAAACAATTTGAGATTGCGTTGGGAATGTGGTTGGGCGTGTACTTGTGTATGTTTTTCCTCTGAGGGCGAGTATTATGTCTGTGGGGGTGGAATGATGAGAAGCATGCAGACTTCGTTTTTGTGTCGTCGATCACCTTCACGTACAGTAAATTATTTTTCAACAAGCTCCAGGGTGATGGATAATCAGAACAAAAGGGTGGGCTGAGTACTGCTCTCCTAGTTTTTCAATGGACGGCAGAAGGAAGAGAAGGTCCCTGCATCACCGCGCTCTTGTTGTGCTGTGCACGTTTTTCTATTTGGGCGCCTAACGTTAAACGTAGCGCCCTGGGCCAAAGCGATGATGGATTCCCCCTCCTGGCAGCTTCCCTTGTTTCAAAGGAGCACTCAGGATGAGAGAGGGGGTGGGAGAGGGAGGGAGATGTCTGGGGACAGAAGCCCCATGTCGAAGGAGAAGCTGCCAAATGGAGCCTCTATACCTCTTCATCAGGGCCGGTGGTCCTGGAGCGGTGGCTGCTTCCAGGCAAATGCTAAAAACTGCAAGCCAGGCAACACATCTGTGCAGCTGGGTTCCCTCTATGGCATGAAGCATACAAATCCTCCAGCAAGTAGAGGCATGCAAGTCAGGGACAAAGAGAGAAATATGGGGGGGGGGTGTGTGTAGAGGGAGTAAGTCAGACACAGACGGGAGCAGAGGAAAGCGGGAGGTAGGTGAGGCTTCCAGCTTCAGATACTGGAACCAAAATCTTCTCTTCCCATCAGCATTGACCACGTTGAGCTGAAACCAAGAGCAGCCCTCCAATGGAGAAGGTGCAAAAGCAATGCAAGGCAAAGCTCCATGGTAATTCTCCTTTGGCAATTGTTGTCCTCATCTCTCTCCAGCTGTATCGCTCATGTAGTTTGTCTCCATTTTCATTCAGGCATAATTAAGTCCCACTGTTTATATTGTTGATCGTCAATTAAGATGATTCACTGTCTGGCGGGAGAAACCTTTTCGCTTGATGGTATTGTCCTCGCAGCATCTCTGTCTCACTGTTGATACATCGGAGGAATTTATTCTGAACTGATGCAGCAGTTTGTGCCGACATTTACTTTACTTACGATGTTGTTTGCCTCCCCTCTCCAAGCGTGTTCATTGCTGCTTTGCAAGCGACACTTTCATTCTGTTGCCATCAAACCTCTTCAAAAGATTTAGCACAATGTAGCAGGGCTGCTCTCCCAAACAATACATTAAACATAAAAGCTAAACTGAAAGAAAGTTTCCCACACACGCTTTTGATGTTGACAGCATTTTCACGTCGGAATACCGGCAGACAAAGATTTTGGTAAAGGAAAAAATGTAAATTGAATGTTTCCGCTCTCTTTTTTTTTTTTGGTGGGAATGGAACATCTCACATGGTGCCAAAGCTAGCAAAGGCCTTGGCCAAATGTTCAGGACTTGCTTATGGCAATAAGGCTTTTAATCTACAGGCAGCTGCAGCAAACTCCCCAGTCTCATAAGACTTTCCATAAGGTTGTTTCTGCACATTCAGGTTATGCACACTGCACATAGCTTGCTTTTTATGTCTATGTGATGTCTGAATATCTTGAAGCCCATATTTCAAGAGCTAACAAAACACCCAGAAAGTGCCAGAAATTGTGCTGACCTCATTTGTATGACCAATTTGAATAAATCTGTCTTATTTTAAAGCAGCTGCATGCACCACTTTCTGCATATTGTGCTTATTTTGTGGTGGTCTGTGCCTCGCTGTCCCCCCCCAAAACACACACTCATAACACACTGATTTATTGGTAATTACTTAGCGACAGTTGTCATTGCACCACAACTGTCAGCACCAACTATTTCAGCTTGTTTAATAAGCAAAGCAATAATATGATGAGACATATGATTACAGTATGTTCCCCACAGCAATAACAACCTTGCTTATTATGAAAGTACGCGAGGCAGCCTTGTATAATGTGAAGTGTGACCTTAAGTTTTATCCTGGCAATCATGACCCTGTCCAGGATTTCCATTAAAGAATATCTGTCTCATTAGATTATGGAATGCAATCTGTGCAGGGCGAGATAAAGTGGTACCGGGTCACACACTCAATATCTCATCATTATGTAACAACGGGGAGTGTGGCCATCGCTCTCCCCACACACACACACACACACACACACACGCTTACCGTGCACACGCACTCGCTCTCCCACCAGATAACAACTGGCAGCCTTCTCATCAATTTACAACACAAATAGACAGAAAACAGCCGCGGCAGATAGGAACTGGGATTTGGAGAGAGTTGCTGAAAAAATCAAAAGGTCCAAATCCAATGGAGAGTTTTCACACTGCCTCCAATTTCTACTTTTTCCATCTCATTACAGTGCACTTTGAATACTAATGGACAGGGTTTGCACGGTCATGCAGCACTAATGATTTACAGCTATGGAAAGTAAATACACCAAGATACAAGCAGGGCGAACAAGCCTTAGAGGTATTACTCAGGGACATTCCTGAGTACACCGTCACTGTGGTTTCATTTGAAAATATTATTTACGAGAACAATTTCCAAAACAGTGTCTAGAGGAAAACGGTAAAGGCAGTTAACATCTCTCTCCATCTTGAGAAAGAAAAAGGCCTTGCAATTGGGTGATTTCTCAGGCGCTCCCCATGAACAATCTTACTCAAATGCAACCCTGCAAATCACTTAATGCAGCGGGGAAACGGCCATTTCTGCTTCGTCTTACAGCGCCTCAGAGATGAAGTAGGAGATTGTCACTGTGTAATTCCACTTCTTGCTCTGTGCCACCAAAACCCTCCTTCAAACATTTCAGCCATGAGTTAGGGATAAAAAAAGAAAAAACAAGCCCCCGCCTCCCTCTCAGCTTTTTGCTTATTTGTGGTGAAATTATTTTTTAGCTTTAGAAATCCATGAGAACGAGAAACAGAGAGACAGCAAGAGGGAGGGAGAGAGATGCTCCTCACAATGCCAGTGGATTATTGGCAGCTTGCAAAATCCCATCAGTAAGGATGGAGCAGAAAGAGATCACTCTATGTTACATTGGAAGAATAAGAGCTACAGCACATTGTATAGCCATGGCCTGCTGTATCGCTCTCCTTGCCACACTTCTTCTCATCTCTTCCCTCTGCGCATCGGGCCACTCCCAGGGAATTAACCCTGCAGTCATTATGCTGGTGAGGGTCACTGGATCTGTGGCATGTGTAGAAAACACCAGTAGTGCTCTGGCTTCAGTGCTCCGCCTCGGGTGTCCTGCGTGCCTCAGCAACACAGCCACACATGCACATCACAAACTGAGCAGTGTCACGTAGATAGAGAATACCCACACACCCAGGCTTGCTGCCCAGTCACCAGCCAGCCTGCTTAATAAGGACGGCAAATAGTCCCTGCAGCACTAAAGGCACAATAACAGAAGCCACGATATTCTCTCTGTAGCTGGAGTTTAACCGTCACCGTGTCCAAGCAGAGGACTGGAGGTTCAGAAGGCTAAACGCACACGCTCCATTTGAATTAGAGCTGGATTCACTGAGGTGACAGGGCTCGTTTTCAGCTGCAGCCTTCAGGGAGAAGCCAGCCAGGCTATCTCCTAAACCAGCACCACATTGACGTGCCACAGGTAAAACGTCGGTCCAAATAATGAGCGCGATGAAAGAAGACAGGGCAAACAATGGCTCTAGGCACCTGCTGTAAATGCTGGCATCACTTTTTAATTGCCCCCGTTCTCAGTTACGCTTGGTTGAAAGGCGAAGGAGTGGTCTTTTCTGTCGTGCTCACTCTGCGGTGTGCTGGCCTTTACGCACAAACTACGGCAAGCCCTCCCTACCTTTAACTTGAAAATCAAACGGATGAAAGAATAACCCATTTTAGCACCCGCCCATTGCAATTTCCCCTCCTCCTACTTCGACTAAGGTGGCAAGATGAGCAAACAGACATTCAGGCACA